>CAEGAF010101894.1:0-48413 GCA_903067075.1 Micropoecilia bifurca
AAGACCCGACTCTGCTACAACAAATTGCAGCAATAAAAGGGGAGCTAAATAGGAAACTCAATGATAAGGTGATACTTAGTTTGAAATACACGAAACAAACTTACTATGAAAATGGACCTCGAGCAAAAAAATTATTAGCCTGGCGACTAAAACAACAACAACTAGATAGATCCATTTTTAAAATTAAAAACCCCATTTCCAATCAGATGAGTTTCTCCCCAGATGAAATACATAAATCATTTGAAATATACTACAGGGAATTATATAGTCAACCCAAATCGAATGACCTTTCCTCAGTAAAGCGGTTTCTAGACTCCTTAGATCTTCCATCAATTGGCATAGTGCAAAACAATTGGATAACTGCAGTTATAACACCGGCAGAAGTTGATAAAGCCATCTCAAAATTGAAAACAAATAAGTCACCAGGTGGTGATGGATTACCAGCGGAATGGTATAAAATTTTTAGGAACTCTATAATACCTTTGTTACTAAATTGTTTTAACCATGTGCTTAAAGGAGGTGAGACTCCACCATCCTGGAAACAAGCGATAATATCAGTTATACCTAAACCAGGAAAGGATAAGAGCGAATGTAGCTCATACCGACCCATTTCGGTCCTGAACATCGATTATAAAATATTCACTTCAATAATTGTCAGCAGACTAGAAAATATTATCCCCGAATTGATTGATATGGACCAGACAGGATTTATTAAAAATAGACGCACACAGGATAATGTGAGGCGAGCGTTACACCTATTCGACATCATGAACAGAAATAATTTGAAATCTTTAGCAATCAGTTTTGATGCTGAAAAAGCCTTTGACTCTGTACGATGGGAATACTTATATCTGGTGCTACAGCGGTTTGGCTTTAGTGACACACTGATAAGTTGTTTAAAATCAATATACAGTTCGCCAGTAGCCCGGATTAAAATAAACGGTGGCCTTTCTGGAACATTCCCTTTGGAACGAGGATGCCGGCAAGGATGCCCTCTGAGCCCAATTTTATTTGCACTTTTTATAGAACCACTTGCTCAAAAAATTAGGGAAGATCCAGAAATTAAGGGAATAATTGTTAAGGGAAGAGAATACAAAACATGTCTATACGCTGACGATGTTCTGGTGACCCTATCTGACCCAGATACCAGTCTACCTAACCTCATGTCATGCCTCCACCAATTTGGACTTTATTCAGGTTATAAATTAAATATAGGGAAAACTCAGACTCTGTGCTTCCACTACTCACCCCGAGAGGATACAAGTAATCGGTTCAAATTCAATTGGAAAACAAAAACCATGAAATATTTGGGTATTAATATCACCAGAAATTTAAATAAAATATACAAAGCAAACTATGGTATTATGACTAATAAAGTAAAACATAACTTGGACAGATGGGCTCCCCTGACGCTTGACTTTCACAACCGAATAGAAATTATAAAAATGATCATTTTACCTCAACTTTTGTTCCTTTTTCAATCTTTATCTATAGAAATTCCTACCAAACAATTTAATGAGTGGAACCGGATTATCTCCAGATTTATATGGCGGAATAAGAAACCAAGGGTACGTTACAAAACTCTACAACTACCAAGAGATAAAGGAGGGATGTCACTCCCATGTTTGGAAAATTATTATAGAGCAGCACAACTGCAATTTGCGGTTTACTGGTGTGAAGAGGGGTATGAAGCAAAATGGAAAGAACTAGAATTAAGTCAAATCAATATCCCCTTACAAGCGTTGCTGGGGGATAAACACCTCAAAACCGTATATTCAAACGAGTTGAGCGTTTCCACGATAGTCCCCCTCACCATTTGGTTTAGGGAATTCCGCAACCCACTTTTAGAGAGGAAAACTAGGTTATTAAGATGGATTGAACATGATAGGGATTTTGTTCCAGCTCAGCTTGACTCAAAATTCAATCAACTAACCAGAAAAGGCATTACAGCATACTGCATGATTTCCTCAGGAACCACTCTAGATAGTTTCCAACAATTGCAAGAAAAATTTGACCTCGACAATCGAGACTTTTTCAGATACTTGCAGCTCAGGTACCACTTTAATAAGAACATTAAAATACCAGAGAAATATGATCAAGACCTCATTAACATTTTTACTGAGGCTTATAAAGGTAAACCCTGTAAGAAGATGCTATCCAAACTGTACGCGTGCTTAGAAACTAGTAAAAAAACTTCTACATTATATATTAAAATTGCATGGGAAAAGGAGGCAAAAATATCACTAACGGAGGACGAGTGGCTAAACATATGCCAATTCAACTCCACCACCACTAGCTCCGGATGTTGGAGGGAATTTTCATGGAAGAATATGGTTAGGTTTTTCATAACCCCTAAAAGAATATTTTCCCAGACTGGTAGAGCTGAATCTGGGCTTTGTTGGAGACGATGTAACAATGTGATGGCTGACCACTTTCATATTTTCTGGGACTGCCCACTGATTCACCCCTATTGGTCAAAGATAACCAAAGAGATAAAAGTAATTCTTGGTTTTGAAATTGAGCACAACTTTAAAACTATATATCTATGTAATTTACCAAATAAACTCAACACTCAAGATAAATACCTGTTGAAAATTCTACTGATAGCAGGAAAAAAATCAATAACAAGAAAGTGGCTTAGTGGGAGCCCACCGACTCTGAGAGACTGGTTAGCCACCGTAGAAGAAATAGGTGAACTGGAAATGCTAACCTTCTCCATAAGACTTCAGGAAAACAAATGTAAAAAATATTGGTTGAAATGGTTAACATATAGGAGCTCGAGAGTAAATTAATTTCCATTACTTTTTCATTGAGTGTGGTATTTGGAATTTGATGTTGAGTGTCTTGGCAGGACTTGATAGTTCTGGAAAGAAACTCCCACCTGTCTGACTCTTCGAGGAATTTTACATACACTGTAACCTGTTTGTCAATTATTTGTCAGTTTAAGTGCTATTTTTTGCAAGGTTTATCGGACTTCCCCCCATGGTGACCTCTGTTAAGTGCGGTTTACTGTATTAGCTGTTTTTTGTATTTTCTCTTTCTTTTCTCTATCTTTTCCTTCTCTATAACAAAAATAAAGTATAAAAAAAAAACAATTTAAAAAAAAAAAAAGTGATTAAATTTTTTTTTTACGTTATTAATCAAAGGATATGTCACTTTCTTTGTATTTTTCTTTTTTTTTTTCAAATAAAATATTCTTGCCAGGAATGGAAAACCTCATGACTGCTGCTGAAAAGAAATCACTATCAACCATTTGAGACTGCTTCAGGGGGCCACTGTGTGGAATAAATGCGAATAAATGCTGTGCTCTCTGTGACTCCGGCAAAAACACAGATTTCCATCAGACCCCACGGATCAGAGGTTTTAAAAGATAAATAATGTTGTTGGACATTAATTCCAACCAGAAATCCCTATTGGCCTTATAAGTAACCACACTGTGTCCCTGGCATCCGGAGAAAAAAAGAGGATTAATAGTCCTGTGTGTGAATCTGAAGGTTACCCTCCAGAGCAGAGGTCAGAGTAAATTAAACATATTCAGCTGAATGAAGCTGTGAGGGTTTAGTGAAAGAAATTGTGTGGCACACCTGAAACAAGGTGAAGAGAAACCATGAAAGGTAATCATAGTTCATTAGGAAAGTGCTTTTGGAGCTGAACTCTGACATTCCCATTGAGGGGAAATTGTATTTCATGCAGGTTATCTGCATGACTAGGCCTTTAAATTGCCTGTATAAAGTTTCACTTTTCATAAGAGTTATTTAAATGACCCCATTTTAAATCTGATTGGTTCTTGGACCTTGTTAGCTCAGCAGCTTTAATGCAAACACAAGTTTACTCTGCCTTCTTTGATGGATTCACAGCCTCACAAAGCATCGGTACGTTAAGTTGTGTGTTGGGGGGGCAGGAATAATAAAGTTTCAACATCTATTAAATACCAAATAACATATCCTTGAACACAATAGGTTGCAATTTGACAACATAATAGGATTGGATTGAAATAAATTGGATTCATTTAAAATAAATTGGGACCAAATTATATTTTCTAACTTCATAAAACTGGACATCAGGGCACCATGTCCAGTTATGGTGCAATGTTCTACAGCCCTCAATGCAGCGGTCCCAGGTTCAATTCCTGCTGCATGTCCTCCCTTTCTTCCTGTTGGGCCACTAAGAAATACCGGTCACTAGTGCCAAAACATACTGGACCCGTAAACTGGACCCTTTTGTCCTGTAAAGTTCCTTGAGATGACATTTGTTGTGAATTGGCGCTATATAAAAAAAAAAAATTAAATCAGACTGAAATAAGCTTTTTCTTTGTTTTGCTCTCTGGAAGACCAGAAGAGATGCGGCAGCCTCAGCAGGAAATTTACACATTATAATGGGATAGAAAATAATATAAAGTCCAGTGTAGAAACCTTTAGAGAGCCGTATGACATACACACCATAAATAAAGTATTATACACTTTACTTTCTATGGTAAAAGTTTATTTCTGAAATATGAGGACTATTTTTTCACTGCCTTTAGAAAAGCATTCCAGACTTTTCTATAAGTTCCAATTATGACAGATATTGCGTTATATTTTCATAATATCCACTGAATATTAATCTTGGTGTCCTTCTGTCTCTAATGCATCTCACCGGTCTCGCGTTTTCTTCCATCTGCATACTTATTAGAAGCACACTTAAACACAACGCATGGGTCTCTACAGATTAAACAAATCTTTAAATGCCAGCTTGCATTAATTTCAAATAAATACTCATTTGGCTCAACCTCTCTGCTAAATGTCCCATTTCACCGTATGGCAATCAGGAGAACCACCGTTTACTGCACTTAAACTGCCGTCTACTAAAAACTTTGCACAATCAAGATGTGTTCTAACTTGTCTCTGTCATTTCAGGCCTTTTCATAAAAGCATCAAACTAGCAATTTCAAATACAAATGTCTTAAGAGTAAAATTTCCTGTCCAGAGTTGGAAAGAAGAACAGATTGATTATTGCTTTCTGGCTGCAGTTTTTAATTTCAAGAGTGATTTTTGATCCTTGTCTGTTTTTAATGTTTTTAATGTGTGTGTGTGTTTAGGTTGCCCCTTAGGGACAAATAAAGTTTTATTAAAATCAAATTGAATTGAACATTTTGGACCTTTTCTGTTGTTGTTCTTTTACACTTAAATGCTTAAGCCCAGCAGCGTAACTGTGTATCATAAAGATAAAAATTGTACTTACACTTTAAATTTTACTAATAAGCTTCACATACATGTTTGTAATTTTCCTACATATAGTATACATTTTGGTTGCACCATTTGAAATTTTCTGTGGATTTTCTCCTAAGCCTATGGACTTATAAAATGCCTCGTCAAAAATAGTAAAGAAAATTAATTCAACATTACTATCCTTCATCAGTTGATCATAAATTTAGAATATCAATCATATAATAACACACCCACAGTCTTAACAGACATTTAAATGACAATAAAAAAGTGACAATAACATTTCTTTAAATAGTTTTAAATAACGTTTGTAATCTTTTACATAAGGCCTGTGTATTGCAAAGTGTGAAAAGTCGTTATCTCTCCTGTGCCTGAGAAAAAACTCACCTCTCCTGATCTGATATTCAGGAAGATGAACGCTGACCTCTGACGAGTTAAGTAAAAATGAAACCGCACATTTGAGTTCATGTAATAGTTGAAAAGCATTAGTACATCCCCTTGACTTGCATAAACCTTATAAACAAAAATAGTAGCTCACATTTCAGAGCCTCTCTCTGTATTGTCAATGTTGCCCCAAGCTTCATCCCCTGCCATCCTTTTAAAGTCTTAACCATGGTGAGAAATTCAGCTAAAAAAAACCCAACCAGCCACCAGACAGGTACCTCTGCACTGCTCCTCTGTTTCTTCTCTCCTTCCCTCTGAATCCTCCCCTTCCTATTCCTCCAGCTAGTCTCTTCTTTATGTCGGAGCCTTCCTCCTCAGATCTCCTTCCTCCAGTTTGAAGCCCTGGGCCCAGCTGGCCACATCTGTCCCACTGCGGGCCCTGAACTGTCGAACTGTCGCTGTGAGTGATTCTGCCTCTTATTCTCCCTCAGACCTTCAACAATGCACATGTGGAGCATTTCAAGGAAGCGCATTCATTATGTAATGCCGTCTTTAATCATTTATCCTGCGCTCTGCATCAGTGAGCTGTGTTTATCAGGGCTGATCTGTGTGTTTGTCACCTTTTAAAGCTAAGAGTTGTGTTGTAATTTGTTCTACGGCTCTCTTTAGGCCAACTGCGATTCAGAGAGTTTATGTCAAGCAATTTTGTATGAAGCAGTGGGCGTGCTTAAAGGCCTTTATATAAATGCCAGCTTTTGTATGATAATCATTAACCTTTGTGTTTTAATTAGCTATGTGTCTACAAAAGCCCCAGTGCTCTTATATTCTGGCCATCCAGCTTTACTTGATCACCTTTCAAGCCCATGGGTTTACAGGTTTAGCTCAGCAAGCCAATATTTTGTTTACAGGATGCGACCTTAGCGTTCTCTTTATTCTGCTGTCTGCTCGTGTTTTAGTGAGCCTTGGGTTTCCTCCAGGAAGTGTCTCTTAATTGATTTGAGACTTTTCTGTGCATGAGTAACCCTTGTAGTTTTTATCCCTCTGTGGTTTTATTGTCATTCATTAAGATGATTTGAATTGAAATTGCTCTTTTCTCAACCAGATTGTTGTTATTGTTTTTGTGTCACTGCTAGACATGGATCTATTTCTCTTATCTTTTGAATAATTTGAAAGCAGCTGATCCTCCGACGCTTCGCCTTGTTTCATGTGAAATACAGAGACTTTAATGAAAATGAGGATAGATTTTTCTGTGTTTTCAAACAATTTGATTTTCACAGACTTTTTTAAGTCGTTTGCTTTCGTGTTTGTTTCTTGATGTTTCTAGGTGTATTAAATACACTGAGGTCTTACAATGTGGGATAATTTAGTTTGTTTCTTCCCTTTATGTATTTTGGTTTTTTCCTCTTCCATGTTAGAATTGGGTTATTACCCTTATTTTATTTGCAGAGCCATTTGTACCTGCATTAAATAGTCTCTTCCCTCCACAGTGGTTCATCATCCTCCCCTGATTATGCTCAGTTTTTAAGCTCCTTGTTTTAGGTTCCTGCTTTCGTTCTCTTTTGCGTTTTAGACTTGCTACAAACTCACAACACATAACACCCTGAGCTTTAAGATATTAATCAGTAAGATCATGTTTAAGCATAACGTCCATTGTTTTCCTCTGAGTAGTTGCACTCTATGGAATCTGAAATATTGCATCTTTGCTGTCTTTTATGATTGCGATATTGCATAGAGTGACCTTGTGCTGACAATTGATATTGGATGTATGGATGGTTTACTCTTCTTTCCAGTGTTTCTCCAGTTTGTCGAAGGTTGCAGACATTAATTCCTGTGCATCTCTCTTATGGCCCAACCACAGCTTTTCTGGTAAGCAACCAAACCTTTTAATGGACCATTCTTCTGTAGATTTTCTGCTGATGTACACATCTGTAATGGTTTATTTTCAGCAACAAACAAAGGCAAGATAATCATATCAGGGAGACAGCAACACAACTACATGTTTTTGTTAATTTAATTGCATTTTCAATCAATCAAATTTTATTTGTATAGCACATTTCAGCAGCACGGCATTTCAAAGTGCTTTACACAATTTAAAATAAAAATAAAAACAGACAGAGATTTTGAAAAAGATTAAAAAAGATAAAAACATTATTAAAAGAAAAAATAAAAACAATGATCAATTTATCCATAAGCAACTCTAAACAGGATGGTATTAATTTGAGATTTAAAGGCACTCAGTTGTTTTACAGTTTTCTGGAAGTTTATTCCAAATTTGTGGTGCATTGAAACTGAATGCTGCTTCTCCTCGTTTGATTCTGGTTCTGGGGATGCAGAGCAGAACCAGAACCAGAAGATCTGAGGTGTCTAGATGGTCGTATGGCACTAGCAGATCTTTAAGGTATTGTGGTGCTAAACCGTTCAGTGATTTATAAACTAACAACAGCATTTTAAAGTATTCAACAAAACTACTTTCACTTCTCTGCTGTTTAAACTGTCAATTTATCAAAATCATATTCAGAAATATACTAATTCTGTAAATAAGAGGACACCTGAGTCTAGCGTCCTACAATTACTCCCTTCTCTTATGAAACCTGGACAACTTTGTCCATTACTGAGGAGTAACCTCCAAACTTTGGTTCCAGTTCCGAAGTGTCCTTGTGGTTTCTGTGTCCTTACTACCAGGCTATAGGTAATGTCAGACTCCATGTGCTCTGATGTCACTCCTGCCCTAAGCCATGAAACCAGAAGCCCATGATCACTGCTCTTCAGCGCCCTCTTCATCTACTTTTAAAGGTGAAAACATGGCCCATGTTGGTCCCTTGGTGTGCATTTGTAAGCACCTGCTTGTGGCAGCTTCATGTAGTGTTACTTGACAGGAGAGACCTTGATCTCCAGAGATATTGAACCTTTCAGTCTTGCTCTGGAACCAAACTCTTCACTGGATCCATTCATGCAGAAACCTGAAGCCTCAAACTTTTACAAATAAACAAACCAGATACCTGGATAGTAATCAAAAGTTTATGTTGTTTGTTTTTTAATAATGAAAGGTTTTTTTTATGGTTCACAATTTTCAGGATTTTTAGGGAATATAATTAGTTTTACAACATTTTCCTTTAAAAACGATCTATTTATCCATCCATCCTTGAAAAAACTAAATCTTACAAATATGTTTGGTCTAGTTTCTAGAGCATAATAACTTAGTGCACTTGAAATAAGACAAAACTAACTTACAAGTAACTTGTCAGCAAGGTTCATAACTGCTTAATATTCATTAATAAATATACTAGTCTAGATTGTTTGACTTATTACATGGAAAAAATATCATAAGTGAAATAATTTACCAGTGGAAGTAGAACTTCATCAATATTAAGAACATTTTGACTTAAAACAAGTTTATATATTTTGCTGATAAGTTACTTGTAAGCTAGTTTAATAAGCTATTAAGCTCTAGAAACTAGACCAAAAATACGGCCAAAATACTTAGTAGGATTCTGGTATCCGTCTCTCTCTCTTGATTTTGCTCTAATGAACCCCATTCTTTAACACGTCTCTATCTAACCTTCTTTTCTCATTGATGGACAGTCAGTATTGTTTATTGGGTGGTGATAAAGCATTAAACAATCTTAGAAAGTCCCTTTTTTCCTGGTTGTGCTCAGATCCTGAAGATGAAAGCCTGAGATGACAAAGACGCATCATTACCAAACTTCTCTGATCCGAGTTTCAGGTTGCGTTGGGACAGAAGCTTGGTGGGTTTGACCTTACTTTGTAGTGTAGTCTTCTAATTAGCACCAAGTCTTCTGTGTTTGTGTCTGTTTTTAAGGTGGGTTACAAAACTGTGAACATGTCCAAGAAAGACTTAAACAAAAAGCCTTACTTGAAAAGATTGTAAAAAGCTGGGCTTCCAGTGCAATAAGCTGTCCATTTTTGTTTTTTGCTAATTACTCTATGTAATGTGGTAGAGTTTATAGAAAGGTTTTAGATTTTATGTATAAAAGTACTGAAACCTGCATGCATTTCATATGTTAAACTACTTAGGTCTACAGGTCTAATAAGTGCATGTAATACTGTTTTATTTCAAAATCCTCTCCACTATTACTGTAAGAGAAGATGATTTTTTTAAAGGAAATCCAACCAAAAAGATTTTGCACACTCACTTCATTAAGCTCAGATTTTATCAAATATTTCATTTTTTTCAACATTTCCTTCATTTCATGTATTATGTTGATCAGGTTCTCAGTAGACAGGACTAGGTACAAAAACAATCCACTTAATATTTTATTCGCATCATTCCAGCTTGGTATAGCAAGTATGATTTTTCACATTTGAATTTAATTTTAGGTCCATATATATTATTAACATGCTCATATACATTTTCTCAAAGTATAATTATAATTTGGCATCCCAACAAATGGAAGTGATTTGCACCTTTGCTCCTTTTTAACAGGGTGTCATGGCTGGTTGTGTTTCATTTGAATTTTACAGGATTCATGTCACATTAAAGTCTGGAAACATTTTAGAGTTATTTATTATGGTCTCCTTTTGTACTTCACATAAATCTGCCATTATAGCAAAGTTATGTGCACTTTCTCTATTCACTGTCACATGTAAAATAACTTGAGTCATTTCAAGCCAACAGTCATATTTGGAACAATCATAGGTATAAGGGCAGATTTTATACACAGAGAAAATTACTACAAGTTAGATTTTATTTTTTTTTTTTTAGCAGAAGAAGAAATTTTGTACCTCTTTTTGAAGTGAAGTCTATCTGGAGGTGACTTTTTGGTGTAGAGAAGAGTAGGGGCTTCAGAGAATCATGTTGGATTCATCTCTACTTTCCTTTGAAATAAACCTATGATGGACAATTCTGAAGTAAAAGTAAGCTGCAAAGTATGCAAAATCTGCCAAGCAGTCACATTTTGCCAGGGGGAAAAGAAATGAGTCTGTTAAGGTCATTGTTACACACTTTCACAACAACAGATTTAGAAGAGGTGTGGAGGGGGGGGTAGGGGGACACTTTACTGGCTCAGCACTTATAGAAACACTTAGCGCACAGGGAGAAAGAAATCTTGTTGTTCTTTAAAGATTTCACAGGTTCCATTTTCTGAACAAGATGTGCTCAACTAGAAAAAAGGAGGAAAAACGGAAATCTCTGCTGATATTCTATCTTGCATGAATTGCTTTCGGAGCGCTCCGTCCTGTTAAAAAAAAAGAAGATTCCAAACAGCATCAGCCACCTTTTTAACTCCCATTTCCACTTCTGTCTCCGTGTGTTTGGGCTCTTTCTCGCAGCCCCCTGCTTCCTTATCACAGAGAACATGACTTGTGAAGGATGGAGTGGTGTTATATTTTAATAATTAATGCAAACCCTTCATTTGAAGCGTGCTATTTGTTTGAAGGGTGAAGTCTTAATCTTCTCAGCCACATTGTTGTGGAGCGAGCTGCCTGTTTGTTAGGGGTGACTTGGCGTCAGTCGGCGTGAATTCTGCTGACTTTGTTCCCCTGGTGGGCATCACAGGAGGCAGGAGAACAAGCCAGAGAGAGACCTCACAACCTTGCCAGACAAAAGTGTGGGGGGGGGAAAGCGGTCTGTGGGACCTTGAAGGAAAGCCCCGATAAGAGTTTTTTGTCTTATCATGAATCCCACAACTGAATTATTCATACACTGCAATTATTTTCTATCTTTTATTTGATTCAAAGTGGAATGTGGGCGTGAAAGCAGTTCTTTGAAGTTTTGAAATGTTGGCCGCTGGCTCTGGAAACAAGTTAACAAAACAACATGTATTGCATTGGCAGTAGATGCCTGCATGGCCTACTTTGATTACAAACGACAGCAACTCTGACTGTACCGCGTTAATTCAGGGACGTTTTCTCCAACAATCACACTGCAGTGACGGCCAATAGCAGAGCTGTGATTTGTTGTTTTCATTACATTTGCTGTTGCACAAACGTAACGGATCAGTGTTCGAAAGGTGTGAAAGAAAAACAGTAGTAATGCGAGCGTCGGAGTGATGTTATTTAAATAACTCTCACCTTGAATGCTATTGTCCTTAAGGAGGTGATTCTCTGCAAAACACATCTGAGGAATAAAGTTGAATATTATTGAAAAGTTCATTTATTTCAGCTTACAAACTCATACTCCACAGCGTAAGGAAAAAATATTCCTGCTGCTTATGGCTTCAGAATATTTCAGTGTTACATCAGACCAATTATAAGGGGATTTGTAATGCAGCAATATCAACCTTCAAAAAAGTAGCTCAAGTATGTGTGATGAAGACTTGGTCACGTCTCATGTTTGCGCAGATAGATTTTGTCCATAACACACAATTTCTCACTTTCTAATTCAAATAAAGCAATAAATGTTTTCATTTTTATTTGAATCTGCAAACCATAAGTAGACTCACCTTTATGAAGCTTATGTATGAAGCAATTCAGTAACACTCTCTGTATGCCATTTATCCTTTTTTTGAACAGTACTATAATCTTTTGTTACAAAGGATTAGTTTGTGGATATCCATGCAATATGTAATCTGCTCCGTAGGGGTTTTCTTTGGAAAGAGTACTAAGGAATGTAATTTTTTCCCAGTTAAATTTAGCCTTGCGTATAATTGAAAAGCTCTCAACTATAATGAAAAGGCTTTAAATCCGATCAAAACTCTGTCAAAAGAATTCAGAGTACCTTCTGTCATGAGTTAAAGAGTTTGTAATGATTTCATTTTTTAAATGTAAAATTTAAGCCGTTCATGTTTTGTCTTATGTTCTGGTTATAATCATTTAGTATTCCCAGTTTATGTATTTTATTTGGAGGAGTTGCAGAGATGCAGAGCCAAGATGAGTGAATATGTCAGAAGAAGTAGTAAAGTTAAGCTTAATGTGCAAAGGAAAATCCATACGTTAACATTTTAGATCAGTGGTTCTTAACCTTTGTTGAGAAACCGAACCCCCCAGTTGCATGTGCGCATTCACCGAACCTTTGTTATTCCTAATTGGGGCTCCTCCACAGCACTGATTAGCTAAGCAATGTAACGTGATCCTCTGCAGCAAGTGATGGCAAACCGGCACGTCAACACGACTTTACACAAGTGTGTCTTTACCTCCGCGACTGAGGCTCCGCCGAACCCCTGAGACCGACTCATCGAACCCCTGTGGTTCGATCGAACCCAGGTTAAGAACCACTGCTCTAGATCATGCAACCTATGAGAGTAAGTGTGTTTTCAATTTTATATAAAATTCAAACTTCCTAATTTTCACTACAGCTATCTCACTAGTTAGCCTGCTACCTTTGTCTAATCCTTCTGTCGTTGCTACATATGTATAGCAACCATTATATGTAAACCTCTGTATTCTAACCCATATTATGTCCTTAGACTCTAAAGCTCTAAAACTTTAAATGTTTGGTCTGTGATTGTATGTTTTTATGCTGCTCTAACCCTGAAACAAATCCCAAGCCTTTTCCAAGAGCAGAGAGACTCACCCTGCAGACGCAAAATAACTTTGCATCTAGACAGCTGTGAATATTCATCCTGCTAAAGCCAGAGAAACAGAACATATTGTCTTTGTCTTCCAGATGGAAGTTTATATCACCACCCTGGAGAAGGGGAACTGAGTTTCCTTCAACAGCAAGCTATAGCTGCCCTGTAATGCATTGTGGAGAGGAATGAGTAATAGCTGGAAGATTCACTGCATCGGCTGTGGGGAAATTTCAGATCGATTACTGCGTCGTGTAGGGGGAGTTATCCAATTGCTCAGAAACTCCCCAAACAACCCTGTCCAATCCCGCCTAATAACAGACCATTTGTATCGATCCTGTGTATGAAGGTTTTGTCACTGCTTTCAAAATCCGTTCGTCTCTGGTTCCACATGGACAACAAACGGTATCCCAAATACAGCAAATAACACAGGGTGTAACAAGTGTGTGTGAACACTGTTCTTTATAAAGGGTAGTCTAAATGGAAACTAAGCTCAGAACGCTAATATTTATGATCAGCAAAGAAGACAAGGAGGAGGTTGCTTTTCTAAACTCATTGAGGCTTTGTGAGACACGTCGAGTACTACTGCCAGAAATTTTGTCTCTTAGTAAGACTGCTGACACTGCATGTTTATACCATGTCCAAATGGCACTTTGAAATCATATGATATGAAATCATCCTTGAACATATTAGAATAGATTTATTGGCTATGCAAATCCTGTTTATTATTAAAATACTTGTGTTTTCCAGCAGCCATTGTGCAGCAAACATTGTGGTAAAGCCACCAGACCAAACCTCTGGTTTTACTAAGCCAGTCACCTTGCTGAGCTCATTTTCCAGACATCATAAAACATTAACTAATTGCCAACATTTGGCTGGTTGTTTTTTTTCCTTAAGTGCCTGGGTCATTTTCAGAAGCAGTAAAAATCCAAATGAAAGTAAAAAAAAATTCAAAATGTGAGTTTTGCATAATACAGCCACGTCATATTTTGTGTTGGTATGTCAGATCAACACAAAGTAGTGCAAAGTTGTGAAGTGGATAGAAAATGAAACATGTTCTTCAAAAATGTTTTTCAAATAAATATGTGAGAAACCAGTAGATTTCTTTGAGCCTTCAGCTGAAAAGAAATCTACTGAAAGTAAAGAAGTGGAACCTGCTGCCTTCAGTGGTCACCTCATTAGTTAAGAGCCAACTCGGTATAAAACCTTCAGTGAAGGTCTTGGAGGTTTTATTAGAAAACATTAGTAAACAAACACCATCATGAAGACGGAGAAACACACCAGACAGTTCAGGGAGAAGGCTAAAGAGGTCATGCACTCCATAAACCTGGTCCTAATAGCAGAGTGGAAAAAAGAAAGGCATTGAACAAAATTGCAAGAAAATCATCAGAAGTTTCATATGGAATAAATTGCTCTGGTGAGGAATATCAGCTACCTAACCACAGACATCTCTGGGATTGCACCATGGAGAAGCTTAGTTGTGGTAGTATGTCATGTGGGGATGTTTTTTCTGACCAAAATCCTTTGAGAATCTTTAGCAATACATAAAAATCTGTGTTTATAATTGGTTTACAACTGCAAACTTTGCTCCAAAGGCCCGTAGCATGGTCGGAAAGGAGTCGAGCTGTCCATGTGGTTTCAGGACGTCCGTTTTTCCACACAACGTTCAGCATTGCTGAGTTCCTGTGAAACTTCTCCATTGCTGCATATGTCCCTGTGTTTTTTCATGTGTGCTTTACAACATCATTAAACACTGCAGTCATAATCATCTTTACATCCTAGGATAAGCTTTTAAAAGGAACAACCTTCTTTAAGTTACATCTTCTCCACTTCTTCAACTTGAGGACAGAACTGGTGACAAAGGTTTCAGATCAAATGAATGCAAATACAGGCCCTCTGACAGACTTTTGGCCTCAAGTTCCCACACACATGTTAAATCAGTCAGAAGCTGCAGTTCAGGTGCTGAAGCTGAGGCTGTCTCCTAAATTATAGATAACAGGCTCAGTTCGATACAGTGCAGGGGAGTGAGATGTACAGTCAACTCCTTCGTATGAGGAGCTATAGGCGAAGGTGAGCTAGCACCTGTTTGCTGTTATTGGTCTTTGTTTGCATGACACATTTACACATAAATAAAGAAATAATCTTTTAATCTGCTGACATGCAGGTTTGTCCTACCTGGAATAGCTTCAACCATTCCTAGTCAGAATATCAATCAAAAATCAAGATTATATGAATGTTCGAAATTGATTTGCATTTTACTGAATGATTCTTTTAACAAAACTTGCCTTGTTTTTTGTTGGAAAATCCAGGAATAGCACAAATCTCACAGTTGGTCACCAAGTTTTCGCTCATCTTCTTCAGATTACAGAACTTCTCTAAAGTTTCTTCACGTTCTTTTGATTGAGCTGGCTCTTCAAACTGTAACATTTTGGACAGCAGTGGTCATTTTTAAATATGCTTTACAATTAAGAAGAGTTCAGACGAGTTGACTTACAGTGTTTCTGCGACAAAGAACAAAACTCATGATCATGTCATTTGGGAGGATTTTTATTCCGACTCGTGAAACAGCCAGACATTAGAGACTATTCATCTCTTGGTACAAACTCACAAAACATAAGAAATTGAAAGTTTCCCTCATTTCAGACCACAACAGTTCATATAACCCGCAGAGTTGAAACATTTATATACGGTGTGTTGCAGATTGTGACTTGTCCCTGTGCAGTGTGAACACTGTAGTTACTATTTTAATACTTCCTCTGCTCTGCAGAACATTACTTTTTTACCTGCTCAACTCGTGTTGACCTGCATTTGCCTGGAACAAAAGAGCAGAACTGTAATTGTATTTTCTTTTCTTTTATTATTGAAAGCTCATTTGACATCTTTATCTCAAACAAGCTGTATCGACAGACGTGTTGCAACTTACAGCTCCAAGTAAAAGTCAAGCACAGAGTACAAACAATTGGCTTAATGGATTTTCTTTTCTTTTGCGTTTGCTTATTGGTTTTCTGCTGTTTTTGCCTGCAAATTGATCTACCCGACACTTTTCTTCTGATAGAAAAATAAAAATACATGCTGCATGTTACATTAAAAGTTTCACCATAGTCTTTAGAGAATGAATCAAACAATCCCTGGGAATATTTCACACGCCACTTAAATTCTTAAACATTTTCTCACATTACAACCACAAACTTCACCATATTTTATTGCTTCCCTCACAGCTGTAATGCATTCTGTTAATTAGTCTCACCAATTCTTCTCACCTGCAATAATTTCTCCTGAATATTAATCAAGTGTTCATTCACTTTTGTGTAATATCTACTGTTGCTTTGTGACTCCTGCTGTTTTGCCTTCGTAATTATTATTTTTCATTATTCTGCATAATTCTAAACTGCTGACTTATGTGTTCTGTTTTAGTAGAAAAGAAAAGGGGATGTATGTCATTTGGATGGAAATTGCACTTTGTAGAAGAATTTTGCATATAGTCAAAATGTATCTTATGGTCTTTGCTTGATAACCCTCACACAAAGTGTTCAAGTTCTACCTTACTTCAAACATTGCTGTTTTTGCCAGAAGTCAGAACATTTAGGATTATAATGTTCATTAAACGAGGCAGCACGTTGCCGAGGAGGCAGTCGACTTTTCGGATTTTCCCTCGAGACGATTATGCATCTAAAATTATTCTCTCATTGCCTTCAACGTGATCCACTTTACGTTTGTGCATGAAGGTGCTGCTCTTGCTTCACTTTGTAGCTTTCTAATCCCACTTTATTCTGTTGCGGTTTTCCCTGTGTCTCAAGTACAGGCAGGCAATAAGTCGACACCAACTCAAAGTTAGTTAAGTAATTAAGCTGTCCAACCTGATTAAGTTCATATTGATTAAACAAGTGGATAATTTAGGGTGCTAATGGCTGTGAATAGCCGTAACATTTCATTCATTTGCCAATATGATGTCCAGTCTCGGCCGTATTTGCTTGTTTTATGTCACACTACAGCTAAATGGCCTTTAGAGAAGAAAGGGTTCTTTGTTTGGCACAAAATCGAGCTTCTACTTTAAATGTTGTTGCAGATTCTCCACTGCACTGACATTTGGCGCCACATCCAATGTGCAGTTTGATAAGTGCATCTGTCAGACTGTTCCGAATCACATTCCAAGTAGATAAAGCTAAACAACTATTAACCATTTCTAATTTTCAAACCGCGTCCCTATACATTTTCAATCTTCTCATCGGCTTTAGCGCTGCGATATGAAAGTTAATAACCAGAAAGTCATCACTGGAATCCAGTGATATGTTTATGGTGATAAGGAGCTATTAAGATTGGTGTGAGAGGGTAAATGAGGTGGCGGGGAACTAAGCCTCTTTGTGACTGCGCATCAGGCCGAGGAGAGGGAGCCGAGTCATTAAGGTGACAGTGTGTGGACAAGATAATGAAAACGTCATATCTAAAAGAGGGAGGGGAGGACAATAAGCCTGTAATCTGTGCCTCAAGATGTGATAACCCATTACCCACATAAAGATGACATCTGGTGCATAGACTCCCGCTTGGTGTGAGATAACAGACCATTTTATATTTGGTTTCTTATGCTTTTCTAATCCCTTACCCTCACCAAGGAAAGTTGTCCATGTAATCTTCTGGAAGCAAGAACTTTGGAAAGCTAAAAAGTCATAATTTTGATGAGCCTCATACGTCAACAGTAGGTTTTAACAGTGCTCAAAGGTAACATACTTTTTTCTTATGGCATTGTTGATATAAACCGTCTGTGCCGTAAAAAAATTAATGAAACCAACTTACTTTAGGTGGTATATTCCAACACATTTTTCAACGTGGTAGTGGTAGGACAACTTCTACTCCACACACCCACCAAGAAAGTACTAAAGCCTGGCTGTCAGTTTGTAACCCCAAAATCAAGGATATTGGGATTTGCAGCAAGACATTGATCTAAAGAGCACCAACAAATTCACCCCTGAACGGTGGGAAAAAAATTAAGTTGTTCATTTCAATTTGAAAATCTTCTAAAAGAACTGAAAGAACAGCATTCAGTTTCTATGCTCCTCTAATCGAAAACAAACTTGTAGAAAAATTCAAAACTGCTAACATGTCTTTAAATCAAAGCTAACAACCCATTTGTTTAGAAATGCCTTTTATTAATAACTTAAAAATTATTTTTGGTCCAGACAATAACTTTTCATTCTGTCACTGTAATGTAATTTGTCTTTTCTGTTTATATTGTTAATTATGTTGTGTTTTTATTGTTTGAAGCATTTTAAACTCCCTTATTACTCAGATGTGCTGTATAAATAAATGTGACTTGACTTTCACTGGGATACAATATAAAAACAGCTCTTCAAAAGGTGGCAAAATCATTTATTAGTTTTTAGGCAATTACATTTTCACAGTGGGCCCGGTTGATGATTAATAAAATTCTCATTTGAAAGCTGCGAGTTTTATTAAGTCAGGTTATCTTCATCTGACAGTAAAATGTGTAAAAAGGTGCAAGTAGAAGAAACCCTTGAGGGGACATCTTTTTGATGTCGTAGCGCCTTCTTGGTTTAGCAGCCAGACTCAAAGGGCTCTTATGGGGTTTTTTTTTTAAAAAGTGCTTTTTAAAATTACCTTTCAGATTTAAAAAATAATTAGAAAATGACAGTGTTTTGGTGCTTACATGCATTACTTTAAAGCTTTTCTTGTTTTCTAGCTTAAAATGTAATAATTAAACTGGACTTCACTATTATGACAACAGGTCCACCTGACTCCATCACATAACTCAGATTCCAGTGTTCCTCCTTCTGACAGGCGTTGCATAACGCAGAAAATTTCCAGTGCTCTTTTCCTCTCGAGAGTCAGATAAAGTGCAGCCTATGTTCCTCTCACATGAAAGAAATCACTTTTTTTCATTTAATTAAAAATCAACTTTGTTTCTAAAAAAAAAGAATTAAAGTTGCAATCTTTTTTTGCAAACTCCAAAATAGCTATCAGTAGCCATTTTCAAAAACCCGAGTCTCGTTCCAGTCTTCCTTATTTGTTCCTGTCCTTCAGCAAAAGCGACATTTAATTTACAAAGAAAAGTATGTTTTCTTTCTGTTCACAGAAAAGTCCCTGCAAAGGCAAAGTGCAAGCTGACAAAGAAAAACTCCACAGAAATCAAACTTTGAGAAAAAGAGAAGTTTCTCTCACAGTGCCAACCGTTATTGGTCGGAGCCTGAATGTAACAGCACGAAATAAATGAAGGAGATAACGGCTTACCATTTTAATAGGAGCGAAAATAGGCGACAGCTGGCGAGGTGACAAAACCCACAGATTCATTGCTATCGATTGTGTGGGCGTTGTAAGGGAAAAGTACAGAAAGTGTTCAGTGTTGCTTTTCAAGTTTTACTTCTGAAGAGTTAGTTTTTATTTCCATATCTGGGTCGGGCAAACGACGAGCAAGTTCCTGAACTCGTGACTTCTGATTTATTTTGCATGACATAATTAGTTTTTGTCTTGTGAAATTTTACTGTACGTTTCGTCACCATGTATCTTGATTTGCTACCTGGAAGTCCCACCTGAATAAATTCAAACATTTTCTTGTAAAATCATAAGACAGAGAACAGAATACTTTGATATAGTTCCATTGTGTGTTCCATATTTACTCAAAAGTCAGATATTTCCAGCCTCAAAGCGAAAAAATAATCAGGGAGCTTCCCTGAAGTGGGAAGTACAAGTAGAGAAGTTGGAGGGGTTTTTTAACAAACTCAAACTCAAAATCCAACATGGCTGCCCTCTGTTTAAGGTAAAGTAATGGCTTCAGAAATAAATGGTTACACTGTAATAAACAGAATTAAACTGTTACTTCTGATAGTTTGTGTGTTATTTGAGCTTTTAATGCTTTCCAACCTATGTTAGTGAACAGGCTTTAGGGTTTCAATGTATAAAACTTCCAGAAAACTGCAAAACAGTCGAAACACTGAGTTCCTTTAAATCTAGACTAAAACCCCACCATTTTTATAGTTGCCTTTAAAACATTATAAATGAAACCTTAATGAACAATCTGATGTGTAACAATAGCACTAGACAAAATGTAATGCTTCAGTTGTTGACTGTGTGCTCTATGGCTTGGTATTTTTGTGTTTTTATGATATAAAGCACTTTAAACTCCCTTGTTGCTATGCAAATAAACTTTATTGATTGAAAACATTAGGAATGTTGTTTTTAGCTTGTATTGCTAATAGTTACCTTGTGAATTAGCATAACTCACCAATTATCTAATGTGCAATTTAAAAACGGTAAAAAATAATTTGATTTCCAGATTCATGCACTGACTTCAGAAGTAAATATGTAGCCACTTGCAGACGTCCTCAGTCTCTCTGCCAATTCTCCTCTACTGTTTAACTCAGAGTTGATTCACCTTATAAGTGCCACCCATCCATTATCTTCTCTTTATTCCAGGGTTGAGTTGCGGAGGCAGCAGCCTAAACAGAGCGGCCCAGACTTCATCCTCTCCATGCAGCCACTTGGGCCAACTCCTCTGGGGGAATCCCAGAGAGTTTCAGGGCACATCCTCCCTCCAGCATGTCCCGGGTCGTCCTCTGGGTCTCCTCCTGGTGGAACATGTCCAGAACATCTCACCAGGGAGGCGTCCTGAAACCAAATGCCCAAGTCACCTAAACTGGACCAGAGGCAATTATCCTAACATTGGGTGATGTGCTAACATTTGGTACATGGGTAGAATTTTCTTTTGTAATTGCTCAAATACAGGACTTTGTGTATCAACTTGTGAAGAAACTTTGACATTTAATGTTTCAAAATGACTAAAATGTTGTTTCAAATCTGGAAATATATTCAGCAATTTTCAAAACCCTCTGTAGAAGCGCAACTTTCTTTTCAGTTAAATGAACAAACATAAGACAGAGCATGAACATGTCTGAGGAAAGTGTATCTTTGATAATTAGCAAGAAATTTAAACTTTACACCTTTTAATTTTGTCAAAACGTTTGCCAAGGCAGAGGAACGTCTGTAAATTTATACAGTTTATACAGCTCTAATAACACAACGTAAGCAGGCATATGAGGGTGTGGCACTCAGGACTGCAAGATTAAATATATTTAAATATTAGTGGGCAGAGATGTTTGAAACAGACTGATTTTACTTGTATGCAAAACACATGGCAGTTTGCTCTCAGTTCTTCCATTTGAACAAACTGATTTTTTTTATTAATCAATAAAGGAGCCAGTAAGTCTTAAACTTGTTTGAAAACTGAATTTGTGGTTTAGCACAACAGGACACCTCACAGAACCATTTTTTATGCTGTTCACATATAGGTTTGACCACTGGCTTGTAGTGGATCTAATTCCACAACTGCACAGCCCTCAGTGCACTGAGGAAAAACTAATTGATAGTGCATGATATGTTATGGAAAAAGATGAAAGAAAAAATTTGTTTCTGTGCATCTGTCTGCTTTTGATAGGCAGAGGCACATAAACACAGAAATTTTGGCCAGTTTTTCTCAAATTGCTTTGCAGTTTCATGTTGCAAAACAAGACGGCGTCTTCTCTCAGACTCTGAACAGCTCATGTTGGAAAGCATAACTCCCACTCTGATATACGAAGCTTCTGTTGTTTTGTTTTGTTTTTTCCTGAACCCGAAGCTGAAGGTAACAGGTCACACACTGAATCACGGCTTCACTTTGACAGAATTTAGTTTTGACAGAGGTCAGAGAATATGCTCCTGACATTTAAAGCTCACCAACAAGATAAAGTCACGCTGTTTTTATATTGTTGCCCTCAGGGCTGTGTTTGCTAGGTGATCCTTTTCCTACTCCTGTTCAGCTGTAAAATACCAATTCCTGTGCTGCCTCGAACATGCCGTCAAGAGGGGGAGTAAGAGAAATCTGTGACAACTTCTGGACAGAGGGGAGGTCAAGGCGAGGCTTGCTGACATTGCTGACAGGCTGTGCTGCCTGCTTCCCGTCACAGCTGAGTGCGCGTTGAAGGACAGCTTAAAGCAAACCATTCAAGAGCATTTTTTACCTTCCAAAACATGACATGTACACTAGAAAATTCATAAAACATAAAAACATCCTGACATCAGTCTTCCAATCATAGATAGTTGCTTTTTTTTTAATGGCATTGTTGCTTGATGCAAAACAGGCAATACTTTGATTCGTTTCCCTCTTTTAATGCGAATCAAAGGTTGTTGTACCTCTTTTATTTGGTTCTGATTTAAGGCAGTCCTTAACCCCAATCCAAACTCCTATGGCTTTTCTAAAGAGGGATTGTGTCCTGTCCACCTAATGAATCTCCTGTTTGCTCAAGGCAGCTCAAATGAAAAGGAGCACTCCATAAAATCTGTTGCCTTTCTCAGTTTCCCCACTATTCCACAAATCTGCATTTTATAATTGGCATATTATCAAATCCATGATGACCTAGTCTTCAATTCATGTATTACTGCTGAGTAAATGAACAGCAGTAGTACGTTTCATCATTAATGCAACAAGGCTGAAGGTGACAAAGAGTTGTTCTCCAAAGTGCTTCCCATCCGTGACAAATCCCAAGTCTTTGCAAGATTGGATAAGCAATTTTGCCACACCCAGAGGTCACTAAGCAATCTTCCTTTGCTGGTTTCTTTTTTTTTTTTTTTGAGAAATGAAAGAAAAAGATGGACTATTATCATGTTTGATTGTGTGTTTCGCAACACATGTTTGATATTTGGAAATATTAAATGTGTATAGGTCAGAAGCAAATGTTAAGTTAAGGAGGTTTGTTGTGCAACTTTTTGTTTGTTTTGGCTATGAATAACTGAGAAGTTGGAAGTTTTTAGCAAAATTTACAAGTTGGGACAGGAATAGCCAAATAGTCCTCAGTCTCAAACTGTGTACATATACAGAAAAAGCAGTTTTCTCCAAAATGTAAAAATGTACCAGCTAAAACTTCCACTAAACCTTTTAGTCAAGCTAGTAACATTCAACTAAACTACTAAATAAAACTGGGGGACAAAAGACAACTGGGGAAATGGTCCAAGTCTTCCCTTCTCTTGCATTCCTGCAACTGCTGAAACAAATCTTTAAAAAAATAAGGAAAAACTAATAAGCAACAAGAAAAAAGTAGTAAAAATAAAGAAATAAATGTCAAACTGAAGCTGCTTTGTTATCTTTTCTTGGGGAACCTATGATGAGATTACAGGATACACTGACAGCAGACTGCACTTCACTTTGGATACAATCATAGCAGCTGCCATGAAAACAGGTTAATTATTTGCATTCTGGGATTCAGAGTTTTCACTGGTCTCCTTTGTTCTCTGGGTATTTTTCAGTCCTTGTTCTCCATGTGGCTATGATTGATCCCCACAAACAAAAATCTGTGATTTCTGAAATAAGTAAATTCGTGCTTTTGACGTTTTTTTAAGTTTTTTTAAAAGGTGTTAGTCTTTTTGTGGGCTCTATCCTGTCCTAGCAAATTTGCTCTACAAAAGCTAGAAGCACCTTTATGAAAACATTGTTCAACAAATCATAAATTTTAAACTCAACCTTTACTACAGCTGCTAACCAACTCCCAGCAGACCCCCCACCCCCCCAACAACATATGCTGTCAACCAGACAACACGCCATCCCAAAACCCTCAGAACTGAAAACACACCATCCTATCCAATAACACAGCTGCTGTGCCAAGCTATGTGGCCTATGACATCTCAGAGTAAAATGCTTGTTTTTAGCATACAGCATCCTGCAAAAGATTTTTCTGTTAAACATTCTGAAAACCACACATTATTTTCTTCCCACTGCACAAATATGCATTGTAAAATCCTAGCATAATGCATTGCTGTTTCCCTTTATAGCAAGCCAAAAGGTGGAGAAGCTTAAAGGTTACGAATATTGTTGCAAGGCATTGCATTTTGCTTCAGTCTTGAGATAAAATAAAATCTTGTTGCACTTGTTTTTTACATGGACAGGATAAGCATTTTGAAGCGAGGGCACAGTTACAGTAAGCGGCTCTCTGCGGCTGCTGAGGAGGAGGAATGCTGATGGCAGCTGTTGCTGCCGTACGCTCCAACAGCGACCGACCCTTCAAAATATACGGCATTTCGCAACTTGCGTCGAGACTTTTTGGTTGACTTCAGGGAAGCGCTGTGATAGGTAGATACCTTTTCAATTTCATGGAGAAGTTTCGGTTTTCAGATTGCAGCTGAGTTCAAAGGAGTGCAGGAATCATACCTACCTCAGGGCTGCCATTTGAAAAATTGAGGTTAATAGAGAGAAAGATCTGTACTTGAAATCCAGGTACAATTCTAAAGGAGAAAATAAACCAGCTCTTATTAAAACGCCGGACGTTTTCCCTTGTGCCCTTTTTTTTTTTTTTTTTTTTTTTTTTTTTACACTTTGGACAATCTAAATGGAAAATGACTCCTCTTGCACAATGGTTCCCATCTGAATGCATGAAGGGTTAAGAAGGAGAGAGAAAGCAGGCAGGTGCATATCCTGCTTCTATGTAAATGATAACCTAAATGGCAGCAGAGCGTTTCCTCCTAATCCTGGCGGGTGACCAGTCTTGTGTTTTGTGAGGCTGCCGAGTTGCGCCGTGAGACCTGCTGCAGGTCTTTAGGACTCCTGGAGGGTTTCTGCTTAGCCTGCTCTCTGACAGACATTGATGCAAACAGATGTCTAGAATGGAGGAAAAACAATGAGTGTCAGGGGAGTGCGCTTGTACATTCTTCAGATCAATTGAGCTGGTGTGGTAATGCTGCTGAAAGGATGGGAATTATGAATGCTCAATGCAGAGCAACATCGAGAGGAGAGTTGAAAATCAGAAAGGACACATAAAATGTCTTTTCTGATTTACATACATCTTATCTCACCAGAACACCCTCTTTGACGTCTGCTGTGTCTTCTACGTGGCTATTGGCAAATTTAAACAGGACTTCTTTGAGCTTTGTTTCAACAATAGTTTCCTTTTTCCCCACTCTTCCATAAAAGCCATAAAAAAGCGTCTGACTAATATTTGCCCTTCCCAGATCTTCTTCCAACTGAGCTGAGGATCTTTGTGGCTCTTCTTCTTGGCCAGCCTATCATGGTAACTTTGAAATTGTGCTCTGTGTGATGTTTAAAGCTTTTAATAACAACTAAAAGCTCAATAAAGTACAACCAAGTGTGATGTTGTTGCACACCAGTTGTCAGGGTAAAACAGCTGAAAAGATATTAATATTTCTGCAAAGCACTGTCTGTGCAATTTCCTATTAACTATTTGTCTTTTTAGAAACCTTGACAAAGCTTTCTTCTTTGAAATTGAACCAAGTTCTGGTGTTAAAGAATCGTATTTCAATCATAACCTCGAAAGGGCATTTTCATTTCAGCAGTGGACTGCTACCCATTCCTGAAATGATCTCCATTACTTGGGTTTCTCAGTTCAATCAATTTTAGTTAAATCATTATTTTATCTATGATGAAGATAAGATGCCTCTGACCTTAAATAATAGTAAAAAGATAACGCATTGAAAATTAGGTTTTCAATATCTGAATCTATTTTCTAAAATCTACCTCTAACTGTTCTCAGTGGATTCTAGGGTGATGCAAAATTCACAGGACAACTTTTGATGTGCAAAAATATGCAAAAATAACCGACAACCGTGGTACACAAAATCATCTGTTGACAACAGCATCCATTACTAGAATCAAATAAGTATTTGAAATGTCTGAAGACATTTTCAAATATCTTACTTTACTTTTTAAGGTGGACCAGACTGTTGATAAAATTAGACGTTCACTCTAGCACCACCCCAGTATAACCATGTGAATTACATACTTTTTATGAAGTGTCTCCTCGTAGGTTTTAAACCAGATGTAGCAGATAACACCTTTTGAAAATTTCCATTTTGTCTCATCAGTTTTCTAAATGTCTACAAGATCTCTTTGGGTTAAATTTATGGCTAGCCTTTGTGTTGAGGCATGCATTTTTTTTTAAAATTTTGTTCTGGGTCCTTTTGCAACTTCTACGACTACAAAATACAAAATAAATCTTTGGAATAAATTGTTGCCCACTTGAAGGTGATAAAATTGGATTTTCTTTATACTACATAATTTGTTCAGTGTAAAATGTTTTGGAGATTATTTAAAGACTAAAGAAACCACACACACATAGTCTGACAGCTAGTTCAAAACCGACCCTTTTTTAGAAGCTGTATCTGGTCAGTAATCCAGATTAATCACAGAGACGTACACTGAGCTTTGTTTCCCTAAAGCAATGTTATAATTTCACTGAAACAGAGATAACTAAGTGGGCTGTGTTGTCTTCTCATTGCAGCTTTTTAATAAGATCTATGATCACAGACGTCATATGTTTCACCTCTCCGATGAAATGTTGCTCACACTAAATCAGCATCACAATCTAAGCCAAGCAAAAAATAAATCATAATACCTGGGATGAATCATAATTCACAAAACTGTGCATTGATGGCGTCTTGTCAAAGGATATATAATCCATGAGAAATAATATCCTTAATGTGCCAGGCTCGCACAACCTTAATTAGATCAGTGGCTTATCTGCAGCCCCTTAGCTTTTTGAGGTGTGATTAGGAGTGAGAGGGGCAAAGCGTGCTTTACGAGGGAACGATGTGTGCTTTAGATTGATCTGTTCTATTGTGTCAGGGCATGTGGCAATCTCTCCAGCAGATTAAAAATAGACTGGATCCTTAAATTGGGCCTGGCTGCTCACTGGAGACCAATAGCTGAGCACTGAGAGCCGGGGTGGCAGCAGGATTGTGTGTGGGAAATGAGCTAAATCACTGCGCAGGTTTCCGTGATGAATGAAACCTCCTCTATAGTCATGGTAAATGACTTGGCCTTGATAGACTCTGACGCAAACCCTTTTTTTTTCTCTCAATGCAGCTCCACAGATAATCTAAACAATTAAGTTGTGCAGATAAAACTGCAATTCCTTTCTGCTTTCAAACATCAATGAAGTCAACGAGAGAGAAAGAGAGAGAGATGCTTCTGTTTGATATCTCTAGGTTCTCATTTTCTTTTTGAAGGTAGCAGGAGACAAAGTTATAATTTGCAATGCAGATGAGTTTGAAACTCTGGTACAGTTTTTCATACCTAGACTGTAGCTAAAACAGCACCACTAATATATAATATCTTCTTTCCCATGCATGAAGCTGTTATTGTGCTACAGACTGTCTTCAGTTACAGACCTTGTTTGCTCATCTTAGATTTACAAAGGAACATTTTGTCGCAGATCCTTCCTCCCAGCAGCTGTTGGCCTTTGGCTGCTCCAATAAAGTCTACTATACTATGTCTTATTCCTATTTTAATTCTCATTTTTTTAAACTTTTTTTTTATATCTTTGCGTGATTCTGCATGCTCCCAGTTACCTGTGATACCTGAATAGATTCAATTACACTTATTTTATAGTCTAAGGATACCAATAAGTATGGCATCTGTGATTTTTGTAATAAATAAGTAATGCTTTCGATTCAATCAGCTATTCTTTACTTTGTATAGAATTTTTTACAGAAAGAGTGTGGAGATGGTATTTATTTATTTATTATTATTGTTATTAGCTAGAAACGACTGCTGCATGTGTTCCCTAACTGTTGTAAAATTCTAGCAGAGATGATGCTTGTTTTCTCTTTTTTTAGGGGTTAGAAAAAAGAATTCTCAAAGAGCAGTCTTGAAGTTTTCTCTTATTATCTCGCAGCTCAAAACAATCTCTCTACCAAGTTTTCTCAAAGGGTTTTATTTCAACATTTAAACCAGAATATGGGCCTTCACAGTCTGCGCTGTGATTGAAAAGAAGTTGTTTGTCCTCAAAGACTTGTTCATTAAAAGAAAAATCCCATTTCAATGTGTGGGGGTGGCATGCAAACAAAACCCCACACCTAAAACAATGGCTCACACCTAAAAATAGATGTCTGCTTGGAAGCCACATTTGCATTGTCTTCCTCTGGAATCATGAAAGGGCTTCAGTGAAATAAAAAGATGTTGCTCCCTAACAGAGGTTGTGCTGAGAGAGATGGATTTCAGCAATCGCTCTTCTGCCAGTGTCAAAGTCTGCTTGCCAGCTCTGATGCCAGGAAGTGCCCTGCGGTCTTTCTGAAACATCAGCTCTCGCAGCCCTGTTTCTCCTCCTGATCTTTGTTCTCTAGAAATCAAGATAGGAGAACGAATGTCACAAGAGCATGCATCCTGAGGTACATGACAATCTCATATGGCTGAGGTGAAAGCCATGTCAAAAGTGTCAGCCTGTCGTTTAGGTGGAAACATCAGTTGTGTCACGCTACGTGCTCCACCCACTCACACTTGTGGGAGGGAAAAAGTTCAGTCGGGAGTGAAGAGAAGGAAGGAGGAGGCAGCAGAGATTCAATTGTCCTTTTAATGTCAGACACAGTAACATGGAGATGGTGTGCCATCTGCTGGAGGAACGGCAGAATGCAGCAGCTGCACGGAATGCGCCACGTTATTTTTGCAGTACTTTTTTTGAGCACTGGGTGGCAGCACATACCAAAATACATTTGTAGCTCAACGTTCTTTGAAAGGATAAACAAATACAGGTCTTATAACCTTTCAGCTTTTTTGTGAGGTTACAAACTTTAATGTATTTAAAATTGTGCGTAATTTTGAATTGGTAATAAATAAAAATAATTACATTTCCATATGACCTCGGGTTATTCTGTGAACGTCTTAGGTTTTTAAGGGGACATTGATGAACATCGGCTTACATGCAAAACACTGTGATGGAAAACAAACTCTGAAAATCACCCTGAACAAATCATCCCTGTTCTCACTGTGATACACAATAATTTTCAGCATTCACAGGACCCTAAAGCCAGAACTTCAACAAACTGTTTGAGATCAGTGGTTTGAAAATATTTTGCATCCCAAGCCGCAAAAGAACTAAAATAAATTTAGTAATTTATTAACAAATAATAATAATTAACAAATAATTTTATTTTCATTTTTTTCTGCTCAGCAATAAAGTAAATTAGCTGAAACATGAAGGGTTGTTTTTTTTCTAGTCCAAACTTTCTTTGACTAAAGAAAAAAATATTTTATTCTCAGCATCAAGAACAGGATACACTTATGGCACTCTTTTTTTCACAAGTGCTTGCTGTAATTTGCCATATTTAATTCCAAGTCTGCTTTAGAATAAAAGCCACTTGAATTTTATCAAATCTCCTAATAAGAATGAAAGAAAATTTGTGCTAAAGATTAACCAAAATGCTGTAATCTGTTTTACATAACACTTATGATTTTTGAAAGATTTAAAATTTTCAGTGAAAACCTCCTGTAAAAATCTCTGAGTCTCAGAGCTGACAGGTAAAATTTGCAGCATTCTTGAATTGCAGTCACTGGCCACAGAAAATAATTTTGAGAGCTGTAAATGGCCCACAGGCTTCATGTTGAACATGCCTAGCTTAGTTCTGGCTTAGATATCGAGGTATCTGTAGCTCAGTTGGCAAAGTATTTGTCTTATAATTAGAAAGTTGTGGGTCCAATTGCAGCTTCCCCCGTCAAATGTCAGTGTGTGGGCAAGACATTTAATCCCAGGTTGCTTACTGATCTGTGTATCACTGTATCAACCATTCTCATGAATGTGAGCCATGTGTGGCTCAAAGTGGCTCTAGTGTAAAGCAGTTTAAGAGGTCAGTATGACTAGAAAATCCCTATAAATGTAATTCATTTATTTTATTACCAAAGGATAAATATGTGTTAGAATGGCCTAGTGAAACTTCAAACCCAATTGGCAAGACTTGAAATGTTCTGTTCACACACACTCTCCATCCAATCGGACTGAACTTGGCTCTTAAGTCATTTAAAAATACTGCAGCAGTTTTGCAGAGTCTGGAGAATTAATGGTTTCTCCCACCAAACATGTCCTATTGATATAGGTCAGTATCACTGTTAATCTGTCAAGTGACGTAGTGAATTCAGTTTCTTTTGTTTCTTTTTTTTAAATGACTCCAGCTTTGCTTCTGGCTACAGTGTTGCAAATGCATCGTGTGCGTAAACCCAGATTTTAAAAGACAATAGAAAAGAAAAGGAGGCTTATTCACTGTGTGTGTCATATTTGTGGGTTTTTCCAAACTAGTAACAACTTGTTGCTTTTTTCCACTTTTCAAAGAGTTTAGTGGTAATCTGTAATCTGTAGCGTTTTGTTTTCAGCCAACTCTTAACAGACTGTCGCACTGTTGCCCAACCCACATGAGCATGTTAAGTCAAGTCAGCTCGACTGGAGTCTTTAGTCACGGATGCCGTCATTGGATTTCCTAACATTTGCGCTGTATGAATAATGACACCATCACCAGTTGAGCACAAGGTTTCAGGTGTTGCACAATCACGAAAGCGTATGAAGACATTGAAAAAAGTTGGAACATGTGACGATTTTTAAAAAGAAATTAAGTTTGACTAAGTTCACTGCTCTATTTTGTAGATATATCAATTTATGTGTGACCTTCGTAAAATAGGTGGCAAGGTTTTAACAGTTTAGAGCAAATGAAAAAAAAATCAAGAATTTAAACCCACAAAACACCTGAACGATGAAATTAAACATATTGAGGAGCAACAAAAACAATGGGCTCTGGATAGACTTCATGGGATTTATGATGAAAAAAATCTTGAAAATCAGGTTCTAAAGGAGAGTCTGTGACAGTTAGAGAACAGCTTGAGTGCGCAAAGTCAGAGCATTGAGCAATCTGTTGGAATGGGATGGGCAAGGCAATGGAGAGGCAGGGAGTTCACTTGGGAAAGGACAGATGGAAGGATGACCTGGAAATTTTGCACAAGCGTGTTGACTGAATGAACCAGAAGATATATAAAAGACCACCAGATGCATCATGGGTCCCTAACCAACAGTTTATGTAGGAGGTAGAAGCATAAAAAATGTATTATCCTGATAGGAACCATATCAAAACATCCACCAGAATTATATCCTGAACAAGAATGTGATTAGAAGTTAAAACATTTTTCAATACAGCCAATTTAAACTTCCAAACTTTTCCAAATTTTAATTCTCAGGTTGCCTTCTGTTTTTATTCAAAATAATAAAAGCCTTTTTCCCTTTGCGTTCTTGCATCTGGACTGACTACAGACTACAGAGCAATTTCAGAATGTACAGCACTTCAACTTCAATTACAGCGTTACACCTAGCTCAGTTTATTTACATAGCACCAGTTCACAACAAGTGTCAATCCAAGGGAATTGATACAAAAAGATATAATTATCAATCTATTCACATGACCAGAGTTGGTTTCATACAGACAGCAACAGCAACAGTTAAAGTTTTTTTGTATTATTTTTATTCGATCTCTACTTTCACAAAGAGAGTTTCCTTTAAGTTTATATTCACCTTTGCAAGGCTGGATGGTGGTACAGTTGGTAAGACTGTTTTGTAGCAAAAAAAAAGTCCTGGTTTCAGATCCTAGCCTGGGATCTTTCTGCCTGGAGACTTCATGCTCTCCCTCTACATGTGTGGATTGTCTCCAGGCACACCGACTTCCTCCCACAGTCCCAAACACACGGCAGTTAAGCAAATTGAACACTGTAACTTGTGTGTGAGCGTGTTTGTTTACTCCCATTTCAGCAACTCTGCATGGAAAACTGAGTTTAGATAATGGATGCACGGTTTTGTAATGGTAAAGCAAAATCATTACCATAATATCAGAATTATGGTAATAATTCTCAGAATTATTCTCAAAATTATGGTAATAAAATCAGAGTTGTGAGATTTCCACAATCCGACTTAAATTGTGGAATTTAAGTCGGAATTATGACTTTTTTTCTCAAAATTGTTAGTATTCAAATTGTTAGTATCAAAATTTACGTTAGAATTTTGATTAGAATTCTGATTTCTCATAATTCAGAATGTTTTGTTTAAACTGAGATTAAATTCAGAATTCTCATAATTCTGAGTTTAAATTGTGAGATTAAACAATTTAAGATAAAAGTCAGAATCGCAAACTCTGAGGTGAAAGACAGAACAAAGTGAGAATTGTGAGATTAAAGTCATAATTATAAGATTTAAATCAGAAATTTTGAATTTAAGTCAGAATTGTGAGAATTCTCAGAATTCAGAATGTTGAGTTTAAACTCTGAGATTAAAGTCAGAATTCTCATAATCATAATGTTGAGTTTAGAGATTAAAGTCCAAATTTTGAGGCTTCAATCAAAATGATCAGAATTCTGAGATTGAAGTCAGCACTGTGAGAATAAAGTAATAAAATAAATTCAGACAATTGTTCTAAGAAATTCTCAGAATTCTGAATTTAAATGGCAAGATTAAAGTCAAAATTGTAAAAATATCAGATAAAAAAATCTTTTAATCAAAATTATCAGAATTACGAGATTAAAGTCTGAATTCTGAGATTGAAGTTAGAACTGTGAGAATAAAGTAATAAAATAAATTCAGACAATTATTCTAAGAAATTCTCAGAATTCTGAATTTAAAGTCAAAATTAAATTTTAAAGTCAAAATTGTAAAAATAATATCAGTTAAAAATGTTTTTTAATCCAATGACCCAGCTCCTCTTCCATTCAAATGTACCTTGAATCAGAATCACCTATATGTTTGCAAGTCTTGCTGAATTGTAAATAAAAGCCCCCGCCCCAACACTGCCCCCTATCGGCGGGGACAAGCCCCGCCCCGCCTATCAACATGCCCAGTCAGTGAAGGGACGCAGGGAGACCGGAGGAATCGGAGCTGGCGGCGGCGGCGGCGGCAGGGAATCAGCGGCTCCCGCGTTCGTCCGACGCTCATCTACAGCTGCTTCGAAGCGGCGGCGGTGGTGATGATGGCGGCGGCTGTGGAGCGAGGAGGCGTTCGGGCTGCTTTCCTGAACCCGGGCAGCGGCAGCGGCGGACCCGCACCGACGATGCCCCCGACCGGAGCGCTGGCCGGGGCTGTGGTGCTCGGCTCCGGATCCAGCAGTATGCCGGTCCCCATGAACCTCTTTGCGACCTGGGAGATTGACCGATCATCTCCAAGCTGCGTTCCGAGGTAACATGCACGTTGTTGTGTTGGAGAAACTTGTCCCACGAATCAGAATATATATTATTATATTAATAAAATATAAATTGCAACGAACAACGCCCTCATTTACCGTATTGTGAAGCAGGGGAAGACGAGCTTCTTCACATTCCCACAACAGAGGCTAGCTAGCACGGGAGCTAATGCTAAAGCTATCTAGCTAACAGCGCTGATGCTTTTTTTTTACTCTTCAATACGTCTCTGTTTATTTTTATTCTGTTTTGAATGTTACGTGTCGGGTTGTAATTTCCAGCTGTCAAATTAAGCAAAATTATTCTCTAAACAAGTCACAGAAAACCGTAGTTGTTGGAAACATTCAATGTAAAATTATATTGGGACCGTTATAAGAAGCTAACAAAAGTTCAGTTAAAAGAATCTCATCTGCTCCTCGTGTACGCTCTAAACAATTTTAAAGTTTATTTTATTTTTTTTCTCATGCTGCGTATTCATGTGAGACTGTTTGATCAGATTTACGGAATGCATGCCGACTAATAGCATAACTGTCTATAAATACAGCGACACGGATGCCGAGCCAGGCATCCTTTTCATCTTTTAAAGCTTATCCAACTGATCTATGTCCGGAGCTGGCAGGCAGGTCGTAGTCAACGCATGTTTTTGCGTTTTATTCTGTTGCTTTGATGTAGATATGCGTGCTGGTTTAGGTCAGCGTTGTGTGTTGCTCTGTCGGTTATTCTGCATGCGAATGTCACGGCCCATCCTTTCGGTTTTAATGCTGCTTGGATGCAGAAACATTCAATATCCCTGCGTTTGCATGGATCCTCAATGAACAGGCATTGCTGCCACCTGATCAGGGACCCTGTGGGGGGCTGTGGGTACATTAATCAGCTTTGACCTAGATCTACTTGGTTGGAAGTGGGCTTGCAAAAAGGGGAGGGTTTCCTCTGCTATCGATTTGCATGTATGTGTTTGTCTGCTCTTGCTTTTGTTCCTGCATGGGAATGCAAGTTCGAGTGGGATTGTAGCTATTTTCCCACATTTGGAAATATGTGATAAGAGTATGTGTGCATGCATAACCCAATCTTTAAAAAATTACAGCAAATGTAGTTGACTTTACAAGACATGAATGAATCAGTCAAAGATCAGAACTGGCTCCCATCATCTAATAGAGAAATCCTGATGAGTCTGCTTCAAAATGAAGAACTCCCTCATGCATGTTTTTTGGTTCACTCAAAATCAGATAATAATTTTGGACTAATTGGGGTAATTTTACAATTTTTCAATTTTCTATTCCGTTCAAATCTAACAGCTCTATTAAAGACAATCAACCAAATTTTCTTTGTATAGCACATTTCAGCAGCAAGGCATTTCAAAGTGCTTTACATAATTAAAATAAAAACAGCATGTGACATTGAATAAACAGTGAGAATGAGAGAGAGATTAATAAAATAGTGAGAAAGAGTAATTAAAAAGTAAAAATAAAAACTTTAACATTTAAAATGTCTAGTCAAACTGCCATTTGACATTTATTGGGATAGAATATTAATTTATTAACCGAAGAAACCTCACTTTGTGTGAGAGAGCGAGCAGGAAGTGTTGCACGGATCTGCAGCTAAACAGGAGTGGGTTAATATTTGAAAGAAACCTCAAAATCATTTTACATTTTTCATTTTAACCCCTGTTAAATTTGAGATTAGCACTGTTAGCTTATGATATACTAAAATTGCTGAAGCATTTTGGTAACTGCAACCTGTTGCTTTGTTATGCTGCATTTACTTATTGGCTGCAGTGTTGAGAAATTGGGGAAGGAAGAAAATGGGCACATATTGCACTGATTCTCATGATAAGATTTACTAATATTATTGTCAGTTCAAGATGTTCTAATGTAATGAATCTGAACGGCAAATCAAGAATGAGAAAGTGTGAAATCATCCAATTCCAATATTTAGCCCAATTATCTGTGCTTTTCTGGAAGTGCATTCCAGGCCCCAATTTTTAAGCATTGTCCCTTCTTTGGATGCTATTACTCAAATGTCAAAGTCAGCAGTTAATACACTAAACAACATATTGACTTGAGGTTTCTGCTATTAATTTATTCCTTTGTTTAAAAGTCGGATGACAATAGCTTTTCCATTTTAGATTCTGATTCCGGCACTTGCTTGTTTTATTGCACAGTTCTTGCTATTAAATGCTTCACTTTGTGATGATCTCATCGTCAGAATTCATAGCAGCAGCAGCTGGTGGTGTTTGTTTGCCACAACACTGGTGCAGTCATGTTCAGGTAGCAGGATTCACAAGGTCAGGAGGCTACATGACGGTGCATTAATACATGCAGGCATTGATTTCTCATCTTCCTTCCCCCATGACTTTCTCTGTTGTGTGCAGCTTAGAAAGGGCTGTATTAAAGACAAATGTGTTTGAGCGCGGTTAATAGGTTATTATTGATGCGCACAGTAAAAGCTCACCACTCAATTGGTGGACAAAGATTGAAAGTAGTTGCGTTTCTCTCTGTTGCATAGGAGTAAATGGTAATAGTTAATGAGCCTGAGGATTTATGACACTGTTTATGTGGCTTTTAAAATATTTATTGTAAATGATTTTGGACCTGGTGGCTTTGTGCTTAATTAGTTTTCAAAGTAACTTCTGCCTTGTGCAGATTTAATGCTCTCAGACATGTTTGTATGAACACTTGTGCAGAGAGCCCAACCCGAGGCCTGTTTTGGGGGATTTAGCCTTCGCATTCTTTCAGGGGTTGGGCTATTTCTCTGTGCAGCTGTTTGTTCCTCTGCTGTAGCGAATGTGGGTGTCCAGCCCAAGGAATGGTTTCAAATGAAGGCAATAGGGGCTGCTATTGATTTGCCGTTTTGTTTTTTTCCTTGTGAGTGTTATATGCCTGAGATCACACACAGCTGTCCATATTTAGTCATTTTTGTATGTAAAACCTGGCAGCTTTATTAAAAGCACTGCTCTGCTTTCATGGAGTCTTCTAGCACAGGTTTGTGATTCCTGACAGTTATTCTGCTGACCCCACCCTTGGCACTGGGCCACTTTATGACATCTTCTCTCTGTTGCCTCTCTTTGTAAAATCGAGGTATGCACTTGTTCTGTGTCTGTTCTCTTGCACTTAGATTAGCTCCCCACTGCATCCAACCACATCCATGAATTTGCCTGTAAAGTTTTACCTAGAAATGCACTGGTTGATTTATATCTGTAGTACATCACATCTTGTTGATAATGCAGGATATGATTTGTTGCAATTTTGTAGTCTGTGAGTGAAGTTATCCTTTGTGCTCACATGTCAGCACTTGTTTCTGTGTACAAGGTGTGTCAGGCTGTCAGCGTATGGGGTTCAATATGAAAATCTGAACTATTTAACACAATTTCTCAGAAGTTTGGGAAATGCAAAAACCTCACCAAAAACGTACCTGGAATGATGCCTTGATACTTTCATGAATGCCTGAGAAATCCTTGAATCTCCTCTGGCAACCATTCGGGGTACCCAAACACTTGCTCATACAAAGCACCTCCTATTTCCGCAAAGCTACATATCGGAGTTGCAGTCTCCAGTCGAGCTTCTGCTGTAGAAAAGCACTTCTGCCCTGCACTGTCCTCACTAAGCTCCTTTAGACTAGCAGCAGCAATAAGCAAATAGCTAATGGAACTTTGAATCTGCTGAGCTTATCAAAGGAATTACTTCTCAGTCCAACTCTCCTAAGAATGGTTGATGGAGAAACATTGTTGTCATGACGTGCTGAAGACGGAGTGTTGGAAAGAAGAACTTAGACAGAGATCAATTTCAAGGCATCAGATTGTGAAGTCAAATTTGCTTTAAATTAAGTCGTTATTTTGAAAAATAATATAGATGGTAGCGAAATCTTCAGCACACACTCATCTTCGTTCACTATGCAATTGAATGAATGAATTCCACATGTTTTAAAGAGGAGATGTTTTCTGCATTGTGGAAGCTCATAGGTAAGGAAAATGAGGCGAGATTTTGTTTAACGTTCATTGGAAAAAACAAAGCTTGCCTGCAAAGTTCAACATGGAAAACTGGATTTATTTCATAATTCATTTTTAGTGACATTTCATGTGATAAAAAACTCCAGTGACAAAATGCTCCATCAAAACGTTTTTCTTAAGCAAAACCTTAAAAATTTTGAATTGCCAAACTGCAAAAAAAATTATCCCATTTGGGGCTTCTTCATCCAATCTTTATGCTGATATTTGAGAGGCTTCTGTCTGCTAGATTAGAGTTGTCAAAGCCTTGTCCTGAACAGGCTGCCTGTTGGAACAGTTGGACTTGAATTGTTTTGATTCCAACACTCCCATGGCTGCCAGACTTCCACCCCCAATCTTATAAATGCCATGTGGTGTTGGTTTTGTTGCTTATTTCTCTTTGGAGGAATTCATGTTTTTCTTTGTCCGCTGATTTTAACACAAAACCTTTTGAGGGGGTGTTGACAAAAAAAACATAAAGGACCAACACACATGCCCATGTTTTCCCCTTAGCTTTGAGGTGACTAGTGCTGTAATCATGCTGCTGACTAAATAAAGAGATCAAGACAGATGTGGGGTGAGATTTATAAGAATATTGAGTTTCCATATGAAGGTTAAATCCTGTTCGCGTGTTAATGTATACACAAGTGACTTCACTGAAATGGTTTCCAAGTGAGAAAGCGATTAAAAAAGAATATGACTCCAAGTCTAAGCCTTTCAAAAACTGAAACAATTGTGTTCTTAAGGGAAAAAACTGCTTTGGATATTAAATCTCTGCAGAGAGCTCTATTGTTAATGTAGATTGTTAAACATCTTTTCAGAAGGGATTTTTATTTGGTACAAGAAGTTCAGGTACAGACTTTTGGCTTCTCCTTCCCCAGTGCTTGCAGTCATTAAAAAAGAATATCTTGTAGATCATTAATACCTACTTCTCGTGGCAAAAATGTAAAACTGCCAGTTGATTTCCAAAACCAGAGACCCCACACACAGATGATAGAAGTGAGGTTTGGTCCCGCAGTCTTTGGTGTACAGCCACACAACAAAGACGACACACCACACACAGATTTTACTCATGAACAAACACAGTCGACTAAGAAGAAGCAATGGTGATAGTTTATGGACTACCGGTATTTGAAATGGAGGAACAATAGAAACAACACAAAAAGCTGGACTTTCTGGTGTGCCACAGCAGTTGTTTAGTCATCTGTGTATTTTATGTTTTAATTGACTAGATGTGAGTGAGTGTGCCTGATTTCAGACTAAAGCTGACTAGATTCCCCTTTAACACACCGTGGTATTTTTGCAGTCTGGATTCTGAGAGGTGCATATGATTTAAAGGTACAACCTGGATCTGTCTTCCTTGGTTTGAGTTTTATTTCTAGTAAGCAGAGCTTTGCTTCGTTCTGCCTGTCTGAGTTTCAGCCTCATCTTTTTCTTCTCGCTGTCAGTTTTATTTTGATTTCTTTCACTTGCCCCAAATCTGATCTGTGCTGCATTTGTGTGGAAGTGAAATGGGCAAATGACAACAGTCAGAGCTGGACTGAAGCAACATAATGTTTTTGTTCTAGGTCACTTACCATGCAGCCATCATTATTACATATATGTAGTCAACACAGATTTAACTGTTTGTATGCCACCGCCTACATCATCTGTGCCGTTAATCCCTTTCATTTGTGTTTTAAGAATTCCCTTTATGTTTATTATTGGAACAAAGATTCAACATTGATGTAAGATTACATAAAATTAGACCTGAATGATGTTGGGTAAATTCACCCTTTCACTTTCTCAACAACGCATTTGTCTTGAGGCATGGATATTGTTTGTCTTAGCATCAGAGCTGCAGTAATCTGATTTCATAACAGGAAAAGAGAAGCTAGTAATCTGATGCTGGGCACACAGATGCTGTCTGCTTAATCCGCTGTTTTCTTGTGGACTCATGGAGAAACCCCTCGTCAGCCACCTCCAGTGCCCTTCAGGACAATGACTCTGCACCATCAGTCCTCCGTCACTCATGTTTCTCATCTTTTCGTTGCTCCATTTCTAACACCTAAAGCACTACTAGCAGGAGTAAAAACCACCAAATATTTGACTGAATAAAATATTGTGAAAATATTTGATAAATTTTGACTAAATGTATATATTTATTCCTTGTTTGTGCGCATAAGCTTGGTCGATAAAGCTGATTCTGATTATTCTGGACACCAGCATTCTGACTTGTTTATGGCAAATTGACTTTAAAGACTTATAAAATCTATTTAAATAGATCAATATTTTAGTATGACAGTCATGTGATAAATATTAGCTTAGCTTCTTAAAATGTTCTGCAATAGATTAAAAAAATAACTTCTTCTGTCTGGCAAGTAAGTAAATCTAATAATCTTGAATTTATGTTGTTACCATAACTAAAAGTTTCACTTGTTTGCTCTAAATTTCTTACTATTGTTTTTTTTTGTATGTGCTTGTATTAGATTCTCACCACATGATGAGCTAAAAGGCAACATGGTTGTATGGTATTTTCACCCAAATTTAACATGTTTATTTTTTTTAAAACAGAAAAAGCTAAAAAAAAAATTAGGCTACTGATATGGTTTAACATATTTATTATTAATGTTGTATGACAGAAGGATGGATATTCTGAGGTTAATACATGAACTCAAGCAGAAAGAAAATACCCTAATTGCACAGCATTTTGTCAGTTCTATAACACAGATGTAACAAACTGGCTGGTTGTTCATAGCAACAGGTGAAGCAGTTCTGCTTTAACCTATCTTTTTTAAAAAAAACAGCAACCTCCAGTCTCTATCACTTTTTAAGGTATCTCACAAAAGTTCTTTATAGTGGAGGAACATTATGGCACAAATCTTTAGTGTGCTTGAAACTTTTTACAGTCTTGGTTAACTTTATTACTAGAAACCAGCCAATACCTCGTTGGTACACAAACAACCTATGAGAAGGTGATGAGAAATCATTAGGTGAAGGTGGAGAAAACTTGTCTGGCGTTTGAATAGCTTACTTGTTCTGGAGATAAATTTCCATCAAAGAGAAAAAAAATGCATGCAGTCAGTTGTGGGACTTTAAGTTGATTCTTTACTAAAGTTTATAGCAAATATATTTTTAAAGTGACGTTATCTAAAGGACACAATGCTCTTAAAAACTTTGCAAATTTATTTGAAATGTTTACAAAACCATAAATTAACAGTAAAAATCTATTTGCCTCAGGCTTTTCTACGGAAGGGGGAAAACCCCCTTTGCTTTTGATGCTTGAATTGTTGTAGAGTCTGGAGTGTATGTGTTGATGATGTGGTGCAAACTTAGAGCTGATGCAGACGATGCCTGCAGTCTCCCATGGAGCTGATGAAATAGAACAGGGAGGTGACAGATTCTTTATTCATCTTTGCACTGAAAACTGTAAAAACAACAAGCTCTTCCCTGAAGGCCTAATGGAAACTGCTACTAATAAACAAGCCCTCAACCTGAAAAATTCTCCTTTAATATTTTCAGAGATTATGTTTGTCTACAGTATAATTCCACTAATAGCATTTTAACATCTCTATCAGTACCATAATATAGAAAAATCTATTAATTTTGTCAAAATGGAAAAAAATATGACAAATTGGTTTAAAATTGTATGTATAAATATCTCAAATGTGATTGAAAATATCTGTCCTAACATTAAAATTTTTCGTTAAGCATATATTAGTACTTTCTTTTTTCTCCTTGTTCCAATGTGCTGTTCACACACACTCTTAACAGTCGACCAATCGACACTCAAACCCCCTTCTTCTCGCCTGCTCCCACTCCCTGAAATGTGTCAAAAAATCTCTTAGTTTCCTTCCCTGCTTTCCTGAAGAAGCAGGAATTTCCTTGGGAAACATTTTTGCATTCCTGGGAACTCGAGATCCGGCTGTGCAGCCGAAGAGCGAGCCACTTCAGGTTTTGTCGTCTTTTTACTGTTTGTCAGCCAACAGCAAACTCTCAGGAAAGGGTTGCCAGAACTGCTGAAAAGTTCTGCTGACCTGGCTCAGAGCTTTTTCATGCCTTGAATGTGGATGTTTAATTCCACACAGGGGAAGATGTGTTTGTCCTCTCTTCCTCCCCCGGTTTGGACCTCTGAATGGGGGTGGGGGGAAGAAGGGCCAGATTTACATGTGGGCGGATCCTGGGGTCCCAGTTGAAAAGAGATCTGAATTTCTGAACAAGCGAGTGAGACAAATGCACCGTCTTCTGACACGGGGGAAGATACTGTCAGAATGAAAACAATGGAAAATGTGTTTCTACTTGATTTTTCTTGGGAATAAAAAAAAGAAGATCTTTGTCACTTATCACAGAAACAGAGATCTTGTACAGCAGTCTAATAATGCATTGCTGTATTTACTCATCTGTTGTCATATTTGAGATGACTGCAGTCATGGTTATTCTGCTTTCTGAAGTGCTGATTTGATTGAGTGACAATATTATGATGTTCAGAATTTTAAGACAATTTGAGTAACATTACTGAAGATACCAGATACAAAGGCAGTCAAAGATTCTCAGCACTGGACTCTGCTGCTTGCCTTCCCCCTTTTCTCTCTGCTCATTCACTGTCCTAAATACTGCAAATAAAGGCCACAAATAACCTGTGGGGAAAAAAATAATCTTCTGGCATTTGGCAAATAAAAATTAATTTGGTTATCCTAATGAATCTAAAACAAGAAAAGATTAGTCTGATTAACTGTCAAATGGTGGGGGAGGAAAAAACAAACAAAACTCCAGCACACTCAGGGATTTGTGTTTAGTTTGGGACATAACAGCCTTTAGAGGGGTCATTTTTTAAAATAGCTTTAAGCTTGATGCCCTCCCCACTTTGTCTAATCACAGATTAAGTTCTCTGAACTGTCTGGAGCCCTGTTCCATCTCCGTAGCGCCTCGCCACCACTGCATTCAACCACCCCCTCTTCCGTGTTTTAAAATAATAAAACAATGGGATATTTGCTTCATAGATTAAAACCTAAGACTTAGTCAAAATGATTATGAAATCCACCGGATTTAGCTGACACCATTGGAGATATTGGGGGCCGCTTTGCTGAGGTTGAACTTTTTTAGTTTTCTTTTCTGCATGGATTGAGAGAAAAGCTAGAAATCTCTGGAGAACTTAGAGGTTTTATGCATCCAGTCCATTAGTCATTTGGAAACGTCGGGCCTGGGGAGGTGAACTGGAGCGCATACTCAGCAGGCTGGTTTGGGCTGCTATTGTTCATTCCAAATGACACTGATACAGGAGGATTATATGCAGCAACTTTACATTACTCATTGTTATTGAGTAATGTGAAGAAATGATTTGTTTCACCGAGTAAATTTTGTCGTGGAGAGATAAGTCTTATAAAGGTACGAAGGCTTAATTAAGACGCTAACCCCAGGTCTCCAAGGCTGTTTTTCTTTCTGAACGAGCTTCTCTACATAGCAGTGAATAGTTTTGGAGTTAAAGAACATTCAGGCACCAAATATCAGCATGAAATATAAATAATAAAACTCAGTTGATATTTTAGCCTAAATGCCAGAAATAGTTTCAGTGTAGATCCGACCAGAAGAAAACCACAGATCTTTGTTTTTTTATTGTTTTAGTTTGAGGGGGGGACTCTATGTCTGACTCAGTGTAACATCAAATCAAATGAGTTTTGTCATTTGACTGTTAAACAAAAGCACCCAACAGAAAAAGATCCTTTCACTATCCTCTGGTCTTTGTCTGCTGTATTGCCACTGGAGTCAAAACGTTCTCTAGTACTTCTCTGCTGGATGTTGTGATGCTGCTGGTAGGGAGTGATCTTTGAGTTTGCAGGCTTTGCTGGACCCGTTTCTCACTCCCAGTGGTTCTTCGACCACCATCAGATATTTGAATTGGATTGGATTGAACCAGAGCAGAATTTGTCTGCTCTGACTTGCTAGAGGCTGTGAATGTCTATATGTCAAAATGGGCAAGATTCAAAGAACAGCAGCGACTGATAAATATAATCCGTTGGCCCATGTTATATTTTTAATAGCCTTTTCTTTTTTGATTTACTATGCTTTCAACGTAATAAACTCTGCAGAGGTTTTTTCATTTTGCATATGCATGTCGCATGTCAGAGTAGTCTGTTTGTAGTCGTTAGTTATCTCTTCTCATACTGTAGAGTGGGTGAAGTGTCTGATTCTGTGATAAATTAGCCATGTTAGAGAAGTTTTTCAAAGCTTGAGGCGGTTCTACAGTGTTGGAGCACTTTGAGTTAGTGACAGAAAAACCAGAGCCACTTCAAGTTTTTCTTTTTCACGCAGCTGAAAGCACTATTAAGTTAGACCTTATAGTCTATCAGTTGCATAAATATTTTAGTAAACTCTAAGATTGGAATTTGGAGCGATGTCTGATTAATTAATGTGGTGACAGCATGTTAAAGGGCTGAATATATAAAGCACTTTTCCAGTCATATTAACCACTCGAAGCGCTTTACAGTAGAGACATATTTACATATCGATATGCAGACTGGTTGGCAACTTAGGGATAAGTGCCTTGCCCAGGGGCACATGGACATGTAACAGGAAGATGCTGAAATTGAACCCAATACATTCTGATTGCAAGACGACAACTACTCATCACCGTCGCCTTAATTTAGGCATTATAACTACTATATAAATGTCACTTCTGCCTATTTTTAAACCATAATATTTCTAAATTTGGCTTCTTTAAAAGATACTAACCTGAATAATGCCAATAATGATTGCCTTTATTTCTTTTGAGGAAAATTTGTTTAGTTTAATTGTTAGTTGAAAAATTAGTTAATTAAATGGCAACTGTTAATCATATTTTAAACTAAGTCTTTTTTTTTTAAACATTAAAGCATCTCTTTGTCTTGACTTATTAATGTTTTGGATGGCAAAGTGTTTTCCTCCACGCATCAAGTAAAAATAACCAACAATTTAGTTCAGTATTATCAGCAAAAGATTATTTTTCACTCTGCTAACTTAAAGTATTTCATAAGGTGATATGCGTTTTTTCTACATTTGCAAGGTGAACAGGGGGCCACATATAAACTGTTTAATTTATCAAGCATAAATCTTCTCTGAAGAAGTTTGCATGCATTTGATCAGTTAATTTGACACAGATTGTTTTAAATAAAGCTTTGCTCTTGAGACAGACAAAGGGAGATTCTAGTGAGGGAGACCATCCACCATAATAGGATTTTAAAGCTCAGTCATAACATTGTCAGTTGCAGTTACATTTACAGGATGTAAATCTGGTGGCTTAGGCACAATGTGAATTCAAGAAATACATGCACCAAATAATAGAGGGCCTGCCGTTATTGAGGATAACAGACAAAGCATGTCATATTTTCTGCCTTGTCTATGTTTTTGACTGTGATATGGTGTCCTGTGGCTGATCTGGCATTCTGTGTCCACCACAAACACAAACCTGCTGACTTTGTCGGTTTAAGGATAGAAAACAGACAAAAGAGATGCCAGCCACAGCAGTATCAGCAACAAAAGATAAAATTCATTCCACCGAGTTCCTGAATATTACTGTCAAATCCCTGGAGGTTGTGAATTCACAATGGGTTTGTATTTTCTGTTGTTGCTAATGGGAGGACTTACAGACTGACTTATGACAATAAAATAGTGTTTTATCTACAAGTTTACCATATCTCTATTTCCTTTTTTTTGCTATCAGGTTCTAGCAGAGCATGTGATTCACACTTCTCTATTGGTAATCCTTTTGAAAGTGTGAGAGAAGCTCTAGTTTGAATCAAATGGGAATATAATCTGGCACTAAGCTGTAAAACGCAGTACCATGTAAAGTTACATAAAATATGGCATTAATCCCAACAACACTCGGATTGTACCATGACTGGGCTCCTGACCACACTAATACTATATTATGGAGTATTACAACAGTTATTGGCGCAGCTCTTACATCCTCCCGCCTCACAAGAATACCGTTTCATTCCAGTCGGTCTTTGTCTTTTAAAACGTTTATTCTGATGGTTTAAAGCCTAAGTGATGACACCTATCCTCCTCCACGCTGCTGCAAATTCAAATCCTCAGCAACAGTTGTTCTGCACAAAATAGATGGTAAGTAAAAATAGACACAATGGAGCTAAACCATTCCCCTCTTCAAAGTTGGTGTGACAAATCCTTCATATTATATTATTGCAATTTTTGGATAGTGCTTTTAAAAATTATAGCAAATCCTGTTAATGGATCTGACCAGGGATCTTGAAATTCAGGTCTTATGGGCGGGTATTATGCAACTTTTAGATGTCTCAGCCAACACACCTTGCATAATTAGGTCATCATCAGGACTTGAGTAAATGGGGATGTATTTCTCTCATTTGATTAAACTGTGTTGGATTTGGGACATATTGACAAGCTGCAGGACACCAGCCTTTGAAGATTAGAGTTTGACACCCCTGTTCTTGATTGACGAGGAGCACACTGAGAAGTCAAGCAGAACATTTAATAAAAGGAGAGGTTTTCATAATGGTTTAACTATACTGTGGGTCCCTGCCTATTATTCCCGGACTCTTCTTTGGTACATAACTCCAAATTAGCAGAAAAGTAAAAACATTTTTTAATCTCTATAATATCGAAAAGAAAATTAGGGAAGCTGAAATATCAACCAGCCAATCTAGAATCACTATTAATTTTCCATGCCACTGACTAGCTACAATCCAAAAGCGGAGATGAGGAAGACTGTTAGCTATTTTCCAAGACGGTTTGTATTGTACGTCTTAAGACAAATCTTGTGTTTAAACTTTTAAAAAGCAGTTGTGAGTGGTTTTAAATGGCTTCTCAAGTATTGGCCCACTGTACTGGGGAAATTACTGCATAGGAGTTTACTGTTATGAATACGTAAGGCTCCTTTTATACCTCATGAACACCATGCATTTGTTTGCACACATTTCTACTAAATTTAAATACCACCTGCCATCTTAGTTGCATGTATGATAAATGAAAGATTTTACAAATTTGTAAACCCTATTGTTTCATCACAACAATAGGGTTGTGATGAAATCCAGTGATGAAATGTCGCCATATTTTCCATTAATGATAACGACATCTTTAACAGGTGTCGCCAAAGCGCTGTCAGTCGTATAAATCACTGTTCAGTAGCTGACTCTTATCTAGTAAAGAGTAAGTCCAACTCTGAGGGTGATTTAATAATATTTTTTTTTTTTTTTTATGTAAAATGCAATTTTGTTTCATAAAAAAAGGTATGGAATAAAACAAAATACTACAGTTTTATATAATGGTATTTTCTCTGTAGTTATTCTGCAACACTTCCATAGTCAACCATGGATTTTTCTGACAGAAGGCAAAGTGTTGACATCCATAAGTCCTGTTAAACACACATGGACAGCTCTCTGAATAATGGGCTGTAGCTGTAAAACCAGGTTGCCTCTTTAAAATGTATCTTGCAAAGGTTATATTCTTGTCATTTTTTATTACTTTTAGCTGTTGTTTAAACCTGACAATCACACAAATCTGGCTTTGCTTTAAAAGAGACTTTGTTTCTACTTTGTTTACTCTCTTCACTGTTTTTCTCCACACTGTGACCATGAGAAGATTTCATTCAGGGATTTAAAGCTCAACCAGCATATGGCCATCTGGCACACATGACCAGATATTTGGGGTCTAAAAGAGGTTTTGATGGAAGCCCAAGTGCAGGCTAAGCTCTTATGGCACACACTACTGTGTAAAGCTCTTAAAACTGTTTTGGTCTTTTCTGGTTTGGACCACTTTTTTTGGCCAAGAAATTAATTTAACTTTTTCCAAATAACTAACATTGGTCTTCTTGCTTTTGCACAGCTTGCACAAAAGGCTTGTCTTTCCATTCGATGTTGCTTTTTAGTTTAATAAAGAAATATATGAAAAAGACTGCTTGTTCATGATGGTGTTAATGAGTTTTTGGGATTTACAACATATAGTTTCAGTATGTGGTTTTTGGCTTTGTATTTTGACAATCTAAATCAGATGCACTAAGTGTGGTTGTTTTGTAGCCTGGGGATATTTTAGTTGTTCCTTTTGCAAGTCCCTTTTGAATAGAGTTGCACTTGTGCTTGGTGTTGGCAAATAAAATATTCAAAAGAAGTTGCTTTCAGAACAGCGTTTCTTTTATTTGGGTTGAATTATACATTGAAACGAGAATAAACTGTGGTGTTATTATATAACCTAGTACTTTGCCTTTCATCAGAAAGGGCCTTTTCTTCAGAGTGTTTTTTTTTTATCTGCCACTTATGTAGGACAGTACCACTCAGTTTGAAGAACTGAAGAATTTAATGTAGAGCATTGTGTCACAGGATGCTTTATTAATTGAATCTGACCGTATTCTCATCACAAAGAATCAAGAGTTGTTGAAAGTAGTGAAAGCATTACTGGAAAATTTTTCTTTAAGGCTGAAACTCCCATGTGCACATACCGAACAAAAAGTGTCTCTTTTCATCCAGCACTCTGTTACATCACTCAGCCTTCATTCACCACCACCCTCCCCCCCCCCCCCCGTTTTGTGCCCCTGACAAATGCTGTGCAGTGATCCGAAGGCATGGAACTGGCAAAACATCAACTAGATTGCTGACCAGGGAAAAGAATAGCAAAAGTGCCCCTTCTGTTGTGTCAGGATATTGTTAAAGTCAGAGTGCTCCTTTGCCGTATCTTTGGGTCAGATCGCCAAGTAGCCGGAACATAACAGCTATGCTGCACAGACACCTTTTAAGCCATCAAATCTCACAGTTTTAATTTTTTAATTTTTATATGCAGCAATGATTTGGTTAGGGATTGGAAAGAGACAATATATTCTGTTGTCTGAAGGTCAAATACCAAAAAAAAGTACTCCCCTCTCCTCCATTTAGTAAATGTATCAATACCAAGAACTGCCAAAATCATTTGTCCATTTACGCGTCAATCTATAAAGTACTCATTTAATTTTGGTTTAAGCCAAATAACGATTGGGGACATGCAATGTTAGGGTTCTTGTTCAGTCTTTGTCTGGAATTTATGAAAAAAGTGTGGGAAAATATTTACATTTTTAAAGGTTTTACTATATAGTTGTGCTCATACATCCATGTGTTTATTATCCAAGTGTCAATTTTGATCTATTTGTTCATCCATAAATCTGTCTCTGTCCACACATGTATCCAGCCTCAGTTTCTTATTTCTAACCATCGTAGAAATACCTGCGAGGTATACGAGGATAGGGGCATTTTAAATTTATATTTACAATGGGCTGCACAGTGGCGCAGTTGGTAGAGCTGTTGCCTTGCAACAAGAAGGTTCTGGGTTCAATTCCCAGCCCCGGCCTTTCTGCATGGAGTTTGCATGTTCTCCCTGTGCATGCGTGGGTTTTCTCCGGGTTCTCCGGTTTCCTCCCACAGCCCAAAAACATGACTGTTAGGTTAATTGATCTGTCTAAATTG
>CAEGAF010101898.1:0-38178 GCA_903067075.1 Micropoecilia bifurca
TATATGTTAATTTTTATTTTTTTCAATGTACATTTTTTCAATTTGTTTTGTTGTGTCACACACTATCTCCACATATATGTAGGAAATCAGTAAATAATTTATCTTAAGGATTTTACATGGTGGGAGAAAACATCATAACTATTTTTTTTATCAGTAAACAAAACACATAAATCGACAGAAACAATTCTCCAAACACAAAATTCCAAGTATTTTTGAGAAGCTGAAAACTGCACAGGAGTTTTCTAAAAATCTAAGCAACTCAGGTCTGCCTAAAAGTGTGACAAGTCTCACTTACCTCGACTGTTTCCTTTCACAGGCAGGTCAGGACCCTGAAGCTCGATCGCAGCAGCAGAACAAGAGAGCTGAGCGCATCCCCTCTTCTCCACAGCAAATGTCAGAGGCCACCGGGCAGTCGGCTGCTCCCGCCTGCATCACGGTCCACCCAGCGTTGGTGCAGGAGAGCCGCCGGTCTGGCTGGTGGCCGGTCAGCCCGAAAGGACCGGTCAGCTGGCCTCAGCAGAGACAAGGCAGACGGGCACACGGGGAGACGAGCTGAGCCGGACTGGGCTCTGCTGGAAGGCTTTTTCGCCTCTCCTTCTCTGAATGAAAGCAATCCCTAAGAGTGAATGGGTAATGAGAGACTGGCTCCTGAGATTTTAGCTTTCTTAATCATGTTCATAATTAATTCAAGAACATTGATAATTTCATTACATTCTTTTTGTCTTATCAATAAATGATGTGCCTGCACTTTTGGTCTTGTGTATACGGGGAGAGAGGGAGGAAGAGAGGGAGTGAGGGACAAGAGGAGTAATACTGCACTAAAAGCACAGGAGATGGAAAATGATACAAACAGGGATGTGGTAATTATAATCTTTGACCAAGCCACTGGAAGCACAATATGAAGTCAAGTGGGTACAAATAATTAATAAGGCCTCCTGGAGTGTGTGAGTGTGTACGTGTGAGTGACTGTGGCGGGGGAGGTGGGGGAGCGGGTGACAAAAGTCTCCGTTGCACAATATTTCACCGACCCTGAGAGTGGATATTTTTACAATAAAAAAATAAAGAAAACATACTTTAAATGCATGTTCACATACGTCTCTAATAGACCAAGCAGTTATACACTCGCCTTTAATCCTCACCTTTAAACAGGGGTAGATGCTGGAGGATGACTGTCTCATGCTGCCCTTCAGATCCAATAAGAGCTCAGGTTTCAGTGCATTAGTGCATCGATGCAGTTTTCAAAAAGACCACTCTCCTCCCACCCTTCTCCCCTCTTCCAGTGCTCCCTGTTAGGTCACAAGAAGAAGAAGAAGAACAAAAAGAAGAAGAAACCAGATCAATTTTCTGTCTAGGACATATTTTCCATTAATCTAGCAGCAAGAATAATGAGATAATATGCATTTTTAATAGTTCATCCTCAGAATATTAAATAACCCTTCACCTCTGTGCGTGCGTGCTTTATCAGTTGAACTTTCTGTTTAAAGCTGATCTGAAAATAGAACACGAAGGAGGAGGAGGTGGAGGGGGGGGAGGCGATGTAATGGATATCCCTGTTTCCTAAAAATGGCTGTGACGATGATTGAGAGTGAGGAAGATTCTGACTCACAGTCTTCTCATTTGCCCTGAAACGCGACACGCAGATGGATGGCTACGAGCAGCGTAATCTGACAGTGAGAGATTGGCAATCCTGCCGAAGGTCTAATCCCACACCTAAATACTGTCGGAGAATGTGTTGATGCATCGGGATCAATCTGAGGCAACGTGCAAATTTACAACAGCACTGAAGCACTGCTGTGAGCTCAGGGAAGTTTTCCATCTTAAGTCATCAATATCCCAAAAGCTCTCTGTAGGTATTTCTTTTTCACTTAATTTGTGACAAAATTAGAGTTAAAGATTTTTTTTTTCCACAAAAATTGGGCTCATTTGACAAAAAACAAAACAAAAACAGGGCTTCGGCATAACGGGTAAGGCTGTGCAATTTGTCTTTTTCTAATGGATTTCCAGCTTGTGACACACTACAATATAGATTCGTAAAGCTATATGAGGCATTAGAGATTCAAGTACTTTATGTCCTATTTATTCCTTATGTGCCACAGGCCCCCTGTCTTGAGATATGACCGGCTCGAGAAACCTTTAATAAAATAAAAAAGTAAAAAAGGGGAAAATAGAGATTTACAACAGGCCATTTTGACAGTAGATTTGATATAAGGTGTTCATAACAAGTTTTGCATTTTGTTCCAGGTCCCCTCACACACATTTTAATCATTTTTATGTGATCTATGTATGCAGCACTCATCCTCTCTCTGTCACCCAAACCCTCCAATGTGTCTCTCTTAAACAGATTGCTACAATACTTGTAATGATGGTCCTTCCCAGCTGTGCTGCAGGAGAGGGGAAGGGAGCAGCAGGCTCTAGTATTACCATAATACCCACTCCCTCCCTCTGCTGTCCCAAGGGTCCGTGTGTGGCAGCACTGGGACGTGGGGTAACTCTGCTAACTGCTGTGGAGGGGACTCAACTGGCTGCTGGTCCTGCAGGCTTTGTGAATTTGTGTGAGCGTCTGCATCCGTGTGTGTGTGTGTGTGTGCACGCGTGCGAGTCGGTGTGTGAATGTGACAGGGCTGAACCTGCCTGTGGGCGATGTAATAAAAGCGCCACGCTCTGCTGGTGGTGATGGTGGCAATGCTGCCGTAGCTGCAGAGGAGGGGATAAATATAAAGCAAGGAGGAGTCGGCCCCTCAAGTCACGGCTTGACTTACATCCTAATAATTAGGCTCCTTTCCAATAAAACAGGGATTTGTAGCCATGCATCTCTTTTACTTCTGTTTGCTATTCTGCAACGAAGAAAAATGCAAGATCTCCTGCAGGATGTGGGTGAAGCAGGAGCCTTTGAAAAAATTGAATTTAAGCAACAATGAAACAACATGAGCAGAGCGTGGCCAGGATGCTAGATTGTAATTATAACATCATTTCAGTAAACATTATTTCCAACTTAATATGTTTTATTTTAAGCCATTAGGTCCTTCTTGAAATGATATAAAAAATAAAATACATTCACAACTGTCTCTGAATTTTTGAAAATCAATAAATGAGCCATGGAGGTTAATATTACATGTTACCCTAAACCTTGCAATTTATAATTTTGCGTAATTTTCTCAAGATTACATTTCTCAGCTCTATCAATCAACTGAAATCGTCTCCAATTTGATCCAAGTCTATTTCTAACTCAGTAGCCTGCAGTGGCTGGGTTAAATGTGCACACCCATGTTAAAATATCTGAAGCCTTAAAAAACAGAGACCAAGACAAATTAGCTTAGAGAAAAGAACAACAGTGACATTGGGAAAAACAGGACATTTGCCCCCAAAATTGTTGAAACTAGAAACTGGTCATGAAGTTGCCAAGAGCCTGATGCTAACACTGAAATAACAGACTCCTGGATTCTCAACCATCCAGGAGTCTAAGCAGTAGGAATAAAAGATAGAAGCCTTTTCTTCCAAATAAAATGTTTAGGGTGGCCAAAAATACACTAAAACCTTGTGGAATTGTGATGAAACTAAACTTGGTCTTTTTACACTAAGCAAGCATGATATTACTATATAATATATATGCTGGTTGCAGCATCATGGTCCTGGCTTATTTTCTTTCAGAGGGAACTAAATTTATTATCAAGGTGGATGAAATCATTAATAACTCTTAAGACCACTCAGTTTTGACTCAAAACCTTTGCTGTAGGTGTCTGTTACGAAGCTTATGATAAAAGGTATTTTTAGTTAACATGAAATAAATATGAACCTAATGCAACAAAAACATGTCTCAATCAGTTAAAAATAAAGTTTGGGAATGGCCAAGTCAAAGTTCATAACTAAATCTTAAGAAAATAACATGGATTCACCTGAAGAGAGCCAAGCAAGACAAAATGGAGTTAAATTAAGTCAAAAGGTGGATAAGCGAAATACTAGATTAAGGCTTGCACACTCATTTAAACTATTTTTGAAGCATTTTATTTAGATTTTTATTATTGTTATTTTATTCATTTATTTCTTTAATTTCCCTCAGACAGATATGTTTCCTTTTCAGTTAATTGTACACAGTTATGTGACATTTAAAGTGAAACGACTTTGGAAATTATTCTTCAACAAGGAAGAACAGGGCATGACAACATCTTGTTTTTGACATTACTCTCCTTAGATGTCAGCTGATGCTTGTGTCTGCAAATCGGAAAAATCCCCAAAATTCAAACTGTGCAGGATTTTCACAGTGCCAGACACAGAGAGGCAGGTGGGGGTGTGTGTATGTAGTGGGGAGAGAGAGAAAGAGAGAGAGAGAGAGAGAGAAAGAGAGGCAGAGAGAGAGAGAGAGAGAGAGAGAGAGAGAGAGAGAGAAAGAGAGAGAGAGAGAGAGAAGGGCTGTGCAGGATGGTGGTCCAGGCAGGGGGTATCAGGCTAATTAAAGCAAGCATTTGTCAGAGATTAAGCCTTAAACAGAAAAGGTCATCTGAGCACAAGAGCGCACAGTTTCGCTGCTGTGCTCTAAGGGCAATCTAAACCTTTCCAAGCTAAATGGTAAAGATGCTATTTGAAGGGGGAGGGTGCCAAGATCCTGACCAGCGACAAGACTGACACTCGGGTCATTGGTCCTTTACTGTCCATTACACATGCTGGTCAAATCTGGCAATCGGTGTCATTTAGGGATGAAAAATAAGCACCAGGACAAGATCAATAGATGCAGCCATCTGTACCAGCTGTGATTAATTGACTGTCTCCAATTAATGACTGGCCTGTTGCAAAGCAATGCAATGTCAGCAGAACAATGCTTATTTGACTTATTTCAGCCAACATTTGTTTATTTTCGCTGGCATACTATCGGGATAAATTCATTTACAAGTTCAGGCGGCATCTGTTGGTTTACTGGAGTAAACTGGAAAGTTTTTGTTTTTTCCTGATGGCATCATGTATTTTAAGGTGCTTTCTGAAGTAATTTGCAGTAGTGAAATAAAGGCAGACATTCACATGGCTTATTTTAGTTTATGAGACATAGAGGCTAAAAATATTTGAAAATGTCTTTCATGGTGTTTCAAAGGTCTGTATACATTAATATTGCCTCATTATAAGCAAACAGCGAGCAGTGACACAGAATAATGACAAATAAATTGCAGTAAAATTTCAATATTCTCTGTAATTTATCCAACCTTATTCATCGTGGACGTTTACTCTGAAGAGCATCGCATAAAACCACTGAGGATATGAAAAATGAGTAGGAACAACTGCTGGCTTATGATCCATTTAATAAACCATTGAAAACAGTCCAACAAGTACTGGTGATGTTTTTAATCTGGGATCAGTGTACAAGGTTATTTTGCACTCAGTCAATTGTAATCATATTAGATCCCGAGAAGATGTCCTGGTTTTAGATACGACGAAGCGCAGGACGTGTAACCTCAGGCATGACTAATGGCCCTACAGGGTTAAACTCTGGTACTGATGTAATTTGAAATATTTTTAGTGGGATTTATGCTAATATTAGGCCACTCTGAATAGATATTCATAAATTCAATCATTTTCATCTGAGACAATGACATGCGAAGTAATATATGGTAGTTTTTATATGGTGGGACTTTAAAAGATTAAATGATACAGGTCATATCAAGTTAGATATTGGTCTGTGTTATATTGTTTCTTTTTTTCCCCAAAATACAATGACTACAAACCAAATTACATGTTTAAAAAATATATTTTTTCTATAAATTATATTTATAAATCTGAACAACTTTTGTCTTGATAAATAGATTTACTGGCTTATGAGAAGAGAATATTTATATGATGATGGGAATCTGCTAATTTATTTATTTTCTATACACTACACTTTTGCATGTACTCTAAGGTGTTTTTCTGTGTATCATGTGACAAGCAAATCCAACTGTTTAGCTTGTCTCTGTGACATATTTATGGTGAGTTCAGCACTTTTATTAACTTCATTAACTGACTTTTTCACCAGCAGATGTGATAGTTTCTGTGTGCATTTGCAGTCCTATTTATACTGAACAGTGAGTGCGTTGCAGCTTCAAGAACAAACTTTTTCCCTTCCAAGTTCAACACATTTTATATCTTAACTCAAGTGGAATTAATAACAGAGCGCACAAGAACAGATTGTCATGTTTTTTAAATGGAAAACTCTGACATGCATGGACAAAGCATAACTTAACATAATATTTTGTATAATTTAATGTAGTGTTAAATAAAGACCATCAGAAGAACACATAACCAACTCATGCAGTTTGATCACTTTCAAGCTCTCAGCTTATTTATCACTGAGGAAGTTATTACTCATCAGCAAATGCATAATATTTAAAAGTTCCTGGTATTTTAAGCTTCAATATTCAGTATGTTACTGTATTTATAGCACTAAACTTATTGATTATGCTTTTTTTTCACCTTGATATACACACAAAAGTGTTAAATTATATTAGAGCTCTCTTCTTATGGCTTGTTAGCCCACTGGGTTGGCATGCCTGTGCTTAGATATACAGTTACTGCTAATTTAGTCTTCTGGCTCTCATCAACTATGTGTCAAACATGAGATTAAATAAACCTATTATATTACTGAACACCAAGTAGCACAGCATAAATGACACGTTAGTCTACAAAGGGAATATGTCAGCTGGAAAAAGGGAAGCGAAAAGCTATTTATTTTCATTTGTGGATAGTGGGATATAAAACTACAGACAATGTTAAAATCTGTAAAAATAACCACTGTATATAACTATCGATAAAACAAAGAGGAATATTTTTTTTATTTCCTTCTGTTGAAATAAAAGGAATACTGTTACAAATGACATAAAAAAATCCCATCAAGAATGCAATTTAAATGTTTAGGAATAAAATTAAGAGCTCCAGAAAACATATATACTAGCAACATTGCTTGAATGAAGTTGAAATGATGGAAGCTATAATAGTCCAGGAATCAAGTATAACAGCTAAGATCAAACAAATTAAGCTGAGATATATTAACCCATGATTGAACAAAATCACCATTGAAAACAACTTAGTGACATTTTTAGCACATAATCCATATTCAATTTCAAATATTTGGCATAACTATTCAATTTTGAGGAAGACAGATTAGGAAGCTTTGATGTTCTGAATTGGAAAGTGCAAGTTCAGTTTTTTTTTTACTACTTTTAAGTTCAAAGTAAGAAAAACTTTAGAAGATCCACAACTTCTTCTGTTCACTAAACAGAAAGCAGAAAGTCTACCAGAGGAATTCAAGCAAATAGGAGAAAGCCAAGACTGTGCTGTAAGTGATATTTCAATCAAGTGGAATTGCACAGAGAGGCAACGCCTGGTCTAGTTGTAGCCCATATCTTCGATACGTCTGTGAGTGGTGGGCCTTGCAGCGCTGACTCTAGTGACGGTCCAGTTGTTGCAACTCCATTACTTGTAATGGAGGTTGTTTCAAATTGTATTCTGTCTGTAGTTATTATGCCTATCTTTTTCACTCAATTTTCCAATATGCTGGCATACCGCACTTTGTGAACAGTCAGCTCCCTTTGTGGTTTACCCACCTGGTAGGGTGAGCCAATGACTGAACTGTCAAGTCAGTTCTTTTTTATGATTGCACAGGCTACAATATTACATGTATGTATTTAAATAAAAAAAAAATCATGTAGTATTAATATCTTTTGACAGACTGCATTAGGGTGTAAAATATAATATAAATGGACATGAACAGATGTTTATAGAGCACTGTAATGAATCTATTTGAGTTTCACTTTTTGAACTAGTCAACTGTTTGTTGATAAAAAAACACACAAAAAATAGTTATTTTGTTGATTAGTTTAAACAGTAGTCTGTTCTATCCATCAGCCTTATACACAAATGCACATAAAATATGAGTTTTTTTAAATCATAAAACCTTAAGGTGGAGTTAAGCGCAGAATCCTTTAGGAGGTGACAGAGCGAGATCTAGCTGGTGAGATGAGCCACAGTATTCGGATCTCCAAAACAAGCCGCAATTCCCATACTCTAACGCAAACCCTTTTATACAAGCGTATAAACGCTAGCAAGACTTTCTGCTAGCGGTAAAAAACTGTCTTACTAATCTTTACATATTTGTTTTCAAACGCCACATTCAGTTTAATCACCCTACATCCACAAAAGATTTTCATATAAACATGTTTGTAGATTCCTTTTAGGCCATTGTCGCTTTCCGTAGTTTTCAGAGTCGGCGGGCGGAACCGCGGATTCCCTAATTTGAAACTTTGTACCGCCTCAGAGGAAGCCCCTTCCTCTCTGTGCTATGTTCTCTGGAAATATGGCTCATATCTACCAGACATCGACCCTCTCTCTAACTCTGCCAATTTCGTGTCAGATATGTCTCGGAAAGGTAACAGCGTTACGCTTTTTTTAAATTTATTTTTGTACAAACTCGCCCATGTTTGTTACTACTGCGTTCACGCGGGACAGACGGTTTCTTAGTAACAAACCAGTTTCGCTTTGCGACGCCGTCGTTTGCAAAGCCAATATGTCTCTCGTAATCTTTTACCACCAGGCCTAGTTCAGATATAACTCACTCAGGTTTGCTTCTGCAGGTCAAGCAGCCCGTCATCTGCACCAATCACCACGTGTTCTGCTCGTGCTGCATGGAGATGTGGTTGAAGAAAGCCAACCAGTGTCCCACCTGCAGGGTCCCCATCACAGCCGAGAACCCGTGCAGGGACATCATCGGTGCGTGGCTCCACCGCACACTGACACAAACCAGGACGAACGCGATGCCTAACCAAACATGAGCGCATATTTAAAAAGCAGTGTCTATAAGGCAGGTTTTCCATAAACAACTAGATTAGGAGAGTGGTTAGTAGGATTCCTGCACAGTTTTGTAGGAATTACACACTTTTGTAGGCAGATTTAAAGAGTGCTTGGGATCTTTGACGCAAGTTCTACGTCAAATACATATGTTTACTTTGGATTTATTAAGTAGTCAGACATTAAATATGGAACCTCCTTAAATCATAAAGAAAGGTTGAAAGTTTAGACAAGCAAATCGATACCAGCTTAGACAATGGGCTTGGCTGAAAATGTTTGAAACTACAAATATTTTCCAAACTCTGTTCTATTTCTCCGTAGTTACCAAACCTGGTTTTCCAGATTCTGTGACAATCTTGAGTGCTTCCTGGCTTTCTAGTTGCAACTAGTATGAGAAATAAATAAAGTTCAGCATCGACCAGCTCTAGAGCTTTACAGAAAATCATTCATTACATAATGTGCTACAGCAGCTTAAAGCTCGAGCTCGACTAAACACAAAGCTGTGCTTTTCTTACACAATCCATAACCTAACCAGGCTACAGAAGCACAGATAGATGTTAGACATCTTAACTGTCTGTGTCTTGTAGAAAAAAATGGTGAGTTTAATTAGGGATGCACAAAATTTTGGCACCAGAATCAGTATTGGCAGATACTATTTTTTAGCATCTTAATATCGGTCTAATAAAATTGGGCTGCTATAACAACCAATATTTATTTCTTAAGGAGAAGGGATTAGTGTTGGTCATGTAGTGTTTGTTTGGTCATGTGACTGATGCAGTGTAGGATTATGAGATCACTTTTTTTAAGGCATCAAAAGGATGGTATACATTGATAAATATTGATTATTAGCCATCACAGCAATATTGGATATTTATATTTGTCTCAAATTTTTATATCAGTGCATCCCTAAACCATGTTTGTTTGTGCTTACCCTAAAGATCACCAAGATTAGCTATAAAAACCAGCTATTTAAGACATCACCAGCTACAGGTTAACTTTTGAGTTAGAGGACAAACAAAGTAAATTTTCTGCTTAACAAACCTCGCAAACTTTAATTGTACAAATCAAATAACTACTATGTCTGTGAAGGAAGAGTATAAGAGTTTATGTCCTCAAATAACAAATAAATATCCAGCCATCAATCAGTGTTCTGCTTCTGCTTTGTGCTCTTTGGAATCCAGAACTTATTTACAGAAATCAGTTGTGACATCTATACGATTAGAGTTATTCCTGTTGCTTGTTAAAACGATACTTTAGAGCTGAGAATTACAATTTTAAAGTGGACTAAATTCAGCTATATGCTACAAAGGACTGATCATAAGCTTTGATTTGTCACCATATTGAAATAAGAGTGATTATTCAGCTGTGAGGAAGACATTTCCAAAATGGCAATGCTCAGAAGCCTGTTTGAAAGTTGTATTTATCAAATAGAAGTGTGGAGTTTTTAGTTAATCTCTGGTAGAAATTATTTCTGGAAATTCTGAAAGCTGATATTTTAAATTCTTCTTTAATATCACAGCTCATCTTTTACTGCGCTCTGTTTTTCCCTCCCCACAGGAGGGACAAATGACGGTGATTACAGCGAGAGCCCCTCTACGAGGAAATGTCTGAGGAAAACCAGAGGAGAACTGCTTCTACGAGAGTATGAGGTTGTCAGATATAGATTCCTTTCAGGTTTTATTTTAGTATCAGTGAAGATATTGAAAAGAGTGCCATATATAGGATTACTGCTGGTTTTTTTTAAGTGGAGCATTGTGAAGCAGATACTCATAAAGTCAACTGGCTATAGAGAACAGACATTAAAGTAATAACTCAAGATAGTCATAAAACTTTTTTAGTTGTAGATACTTAAAGACGTCCTTTGCTGGGCGTGTCATTTCCTGTCCACTTCCTCAAACCTAAACACACTCACCACTCAAAATAATTAAACATTCAATGTACTTATAAGAACGTAACGGACACTTTTTTCGTGTTGCATTTTTCAAAGAATTAAATTGTTTTGAATTAAAAACATCTGAGGGAAAAAATATAAACAACCAGAAATAGCTATATTGCGTCATTTTATAGTGAATCTGAACCTAACATAAGCTTCAGCTTTTCTTCAAGCATTTTTCACCTGTTTACATACTCTATAAAGCCATTTATGGAGCTTGCATAAGATTTCAATGATTGGACTAATGTGCAACGGCGTCACTCAGGAGAAGAAAAAACGTTTTCTACAACATTGACTTGTCACGTTAAAGATGGGCTTCACCAATCTGACAACATATGAGTGGTGAACATAACAGGCCAGAAGATCTGCAGATTGTGGTGGTGGCAGAGTCATGCTCTGGGGTTACATTTAATCAGCGAGTCAAGCTGGATAAAATGTTCATCATTTCCAAACTAACTTTGACTCTTAAACTTTTTAATTTTGCTAAATCTTTAGCAAAACTTGAACCGAAGCATTCATCCAAATCAACAAAAAATACTCCATCCAGAAGAAATAGGCCTTTCCCATGTTTTATTCTTTTTGCCCCAACACATGTATTTTTTTTAACCTTGATATGGTTTAGGTGTCAACAATTGATGTCCTGCTTTCAGATACATAAAATCTCTTTTTGACAGGAAGAGATTGACGGACTCATCAGAGAAAACGAGGAGCTAAAATCAAAAAATCTAAATCTGGAAGACCAACTTAAGACTGCTTTGCTCCCGTGCAACCTCAACACAGAGCAGCCAGATGACAAGAGAGTTTCTGTGTTTGTGGTGGAGGAGTGGAAAAACAAACTCCAAGCTGCCACAGATGTGTGTGATAAGATAAAACAGGATATGGACAAGATGAGAGAGGTAATCTGTAGCTTTTACTATTAAACAGGCCAAGCATGTCCAGAATGTGTTTTATTGTACAGTTGATGTTAATTTTGTTTTTGATGCAGATAAATAAATATATTGTGTTTCTCAGGCAAATAAGACTTTGCGATCTCAAAATGTCGACCTTGTGCAAGAGAATATGAGACTGAAAGCAGAGGTGGCAAGCAGATCTCCTCAGAAGTAAGTAACGTTTTGGTGTTTCTTACCATCAAATTTAACTTTTTTCTGATACCATGACTTTTTCCCCCTGTTTTCAAAAGTTTTCTACTCTCTTTAATGAGTTTCAATTTGAGGACATTAACTTTTTGTCTGAATACTGTCATGTTCATATGCAATTTTTTGTTTTCTTCTACTTGAAATATTTTATAAGCCTCAACCCTGATTTACAAAATGGGAGGCAGAGTATTGGATTGAGTTTCTGTCAACAAACATGAGCGTTAGACAGTTTCATCAACAAAAACAAATACATTTGGCCTTTAAGTGAGATCAGGTTTACTTTAAGTTTGAAAAAGATGGCCTGTAGACAGTCATATTATTTTTATTTCAAAATGTTGTTTTTACTTTTGCATATCTATTATGCTTGTCTTGTAGTTGCTGGATTGTAAAAACAAATGTGTTTTGAAATAACAAAGACCATTTAAAAACAGGTTACGATTCAGCTGATTGCCATTTTTAACTTGTTTGTTATTTCATGACAAACTGGTCTGTTCTTAGGTTTGGCCGCTTCACGGTGGCAGCCCTGGAAGCTAAGATTCAGCAGTACGAGCGTGACGTCGATCACCTGAAACGCGCTCTTGATCGTAGCGACCAGTACATCGAGGACCTGGAGTCTCGTGTCAGGAAATCTGAGAGCAGACAGCTTGAGACACAAGAAGCTCTTGGGACTAACAAAGAGGCGACCGACGTTCTTCTACAGCAACAAAATATCAGTATGATGATGAGAAGCTTGAGCGACGACGAGAGAAGGTCCATCTGCAGCAATCCGGAAGCGGAGTGCCGACCATTTTCACGGGATCACAGTTTGGTGCTCCTGCTGTCAGCAGATCACAAGGAGTTTAACAGAAATGCACCTGGAGAGAAGAAGAACGAGGACTCTGAAAACATTTCCTCTGACTTCTTGCCCACCACCCCTTCCACTGCTTTCCGCTCTCTGACCCTGAGAAGCCCTGGCATCCGTGAGAAGAAGGTTGCATTTAAACCCATCTCTCATCTGAGAAGGCTCGATTTCGAAGAATATGCTGGCCAGGGCAAGACTAGCGTAGCCTTGGAGAAAAAAATCAGCAGCCTGGAAAAGTTTCCTAAAGGCTTATATGAAACGGAAATGGAATCCCCCAAATCTGTCTTCTGGGGCTCCTGGCAGAGATCAAGTTTGCGGGACATGTCACACCCAGGTCCAAGTAAAGAAAACTTCGCAAAGGGAGCTACATCTGCTACTCTTATCAGAGAGGAGCCCAACAGTTTACGATTGTCCAGTGAGGCATCTATGGATGCCGCTTACCTGGACAAAATATCAGAGTTGGACTCCATGATGCACGATGGAGAAAGCTCCAGTAGCCGGGGATCCCAGTTCTCCTTGGCTTCCTCCCATCACATAGACTTGGATAACACTCTTGTCCCAGAACAGCAAACCTGCCCTGACACCTTGTCCGACAATAACGGCAAACCTGTGATTCCAGAGGAGAATAACAACCAGTGTACAGACACTAACAAGGGTAGTGATTTGAATGTCAGCGTTGCTCCAACAGGCTCCGACAAGGAAAGCTTTGCCGCTCAGGTGTCGGACGGGATGAATGGTGCCCACGTTTCTGGCTCCGCAGAGCATGCGGGGTCTTCCCTGACCGAAGAAATGTCGTTTGACTTGTTGTTTGATCGTCTGGATGAGATTAAGACTGCTCCCTTTTCCTCCCTCAGTCCAGAAACCCAACACCAGGATCAGGATCGTATGAACTCTCCGTTCTCCTCTGGCTGCACTAGCAGTAAGCCTGTGAACACAACAAGAGACAGAAGTGCACTGAACGGTTGCCAGCCAATAAAGAGAAAGTCACACAGTCCCTTCAACACAAGCAGCCCCACCAAACTATCAAAGCTCATGTAATGGCATTGAAAACTGAATTTACAAAACCGCATTTCATCCTTTAGGGTGTTATTTATTATATTTTTGTTGTGTAGTGTTAAATGAATTAAGCTAGAACAACAATGAGGTCCTTTGTGTAAAGTGGGGTTGTAGGTCTCTTAGCAACTCGATTAACATAAAGCATACTTTCAGCTTGTAACATACTACTAACTCCAACACCTGTGTACAGAAGTGTCTTGTTTTGTGCTGGGACTTTTATCAGACTTATTTGGAGCCTACTTTTGTGTAGTTTTCCGCTATTAACCAACTCAGATCACTGTTTAATAACAAAAAAATAATAATCAAGATTATCTTGAAACACTGAATTGCTACAGAAAAAAAATTGTGTGTTAGGAAATAAAGAAGTAATGCAAAGCAAAAAAAAATGTATGTGTACGTTTCTGTATTTCTGCTGCCTTGAGCACCTGGTGTGGCTCCTGTTCAACAGTGATGGTCCTCTGTTTTGTAGTGACATTCCAACATCTTTTTTTTTTTACCGCATATGACTTGCAATACCTTAAGCTGTCATAATTATTAATACATTGCTATTAAAAATGGAAACGGCACAGCCTGTTCATGTCGACAAAAACCTCATAAGGACACACATTAGAGACCTCACACACACAGCAGCAGTCAGCCGCCTTATTTATTATGCAAATTTAACGATGCCGTGTATATTTCACATACCTCTAATCACTGCATGAAATTTTAATTGGATAACCATTGTGGTTTGAATTAATGAAGTGTTAATTCATTGGGATTAATTAATTTAGATAAAGACTGGTGCAAGGTTTGGTGATGTATTAAATCAATTTGTTTTGCACTCATCTGGCAATGATGGGCCTTAATGATCAGGTGGTGCTCCCCATTTTCTTTTAATTAGGGGTGAAAAAGAACAACACCGCCACCTGGATTGGAAACTTTACAAATATAACAGGATGTCCTAATAGTGGTTAAAAAAAGAAAATAAGAATAGGCTGAATATCCTGATATAATTAGGTGTGATTTCACAAAATGTTAACTTTTCTGTGTCTCAGATAACATTAAGAGTGAGTGAAGGCAATTACATTATAAAACACATATATTTAGCTACACAAGCCAAAATTAGCTGCACTGGGTCATTTGTGAACTGGAGCTGAAGTGAAGAATGAGGCCTGAAAGCTACTGATGCATGATGCACTCCTGTAGCTGGATAGAGAGAAGCCCTAAAACGCAAGCAGCTACTCTCCAGATGTGATTGCCTGCCCTGTGAGCAGTTTTTTTTTTTTTTCTTTTTTTTTAATCTGTCAGCCAGTTCACTGTTCTGGCAGCTTGTGTCTCGCGAGAGCAGCCGAGCACGGGCTTGACGAGATCTGAGGCGCTCAGGTGTAAGAGCCTCTCTCATCCCCAGCAGTGGGGGAAACAGTAGACAGATAAGTGCGTCTGAGAGACTGCAGGCATCTCTGTGATCTCCGGGCACAAGGCTGCCGCACTCGGCGCACTTACAGAGCGAACAGAGCATCATTACCGAATAGGCAAAGGATCTGTGATTATGACTATTTTCCAGCTCTCGTAGCTGTTTTTTCCCCCCCTCTGTTTTATTTATTTATTTATTTATTTATTTTTCTTCTTCTTCTCCTGTGCACTTTAATTCGAGACGTTCGCCAAGATGATGTCCATGAACAGCAAACAGCCGCACTTCGCCATGCATCCCTCCTTACCCGAGCACAAGTACACAACTCTGCATTCCAGCTCGGAGGCTATAAGGAGAGCCTGCCTGCAAACTCCACAGGTAAATGATCCCAGAAAACTTTACCTTCTTTGTCACTTTTCTTTTTTGTTTTTTTCCTGCCTCGGCTGCTCGCAAAAGCGACGAGCGAGCGCTGTCTTGTGCGTAATAACGAGAGGCGCTTCAAGGCACTTTCCGCCAAGACGCGCGCTTAATGTTTTTTTCATGTGTTCCACAGCAATCACTCGGAGAGTCTGTGATCTTTTTGAAAGCATGCTCACGCAAAAAAAAAAAAAAAAAAAAAAAACCGGCGTTTGCCGTTTTTGTATTAATTTTTATGACTTCCCGCCTCTGAAGGAATACTCAACTCTTCTACGTGTCTCCAAAAGTACCGAGTGACAGATGCGTTTATGCACGTTTCTTTTTTCCTCTTTTCCTTCCATGTGCCTTTTCCTATTTTGCTCCCACTCACTTTCTTCTCCTCTTCCCTTTCTTTTTTTTATTTTTTGCCCTCGCAGCTACAGAGCAACATATTCGCGAGTCTGGATGAGACCTTGCTGGCCCGGGCAGAGGCTTTGGCCGCCGTGGACATCGCCGTGTCCCAGGGCAAGACGCACCCGTTCAAACCGGACGCCACCTACCACACGATGAGCACCGTGCCATGCTCGTCGACGTCCACCGTTCCCCTGGCCCACCACCACCATCACCACCACCACCACCACCACCAGAACCTGGAGCCTCCGGACATCATGGACCACATCGGCTCGCCGTCCCTCTCCCTGATGTCCAGCGCGCACGACGGGACAGGCGGAGGAGGTGGCGGGGGAGGCGGAGGTGGCGGCGGAGGGCTCATCTCCACCTCCTCTGCCCACCCGCATTCCCACATGCACGGGTTGAGTCACCTATCCCACCAGGCAATGAGCATGAACTCGACGCTCACCCACCACGGGCTCTTACCGGGCCACCACGGTGGGAGCCAAGGCGGCCCAGGGCTCACAAACCCCGGACTTCCCTCCATCAACGACTCGGACACAGACCCAAGGGAGCTGGAGGCTTTCGCGGAGCGCTTCAAGCAGCGGAGGATCAAGCTGGGGGTGACCCAGGCGGACGTGGGCGGCGCTCTGGCTAATCTGAAAATCCCCGGTGTGGGCTCGCTGAGCCAAAGTACAATTTGTCGATTCGAGTCCTTAACTCTGTCCCACAACAACATGATTGCGCTCAAGCCCATCCTTCAGGCCTGGCTGGAGGAGGCCGAGGGGGCCCAGAGGGAGAAACTGAGCAAACCGGACATTTTCAACGGCGGGGAAAAGAAACGGAAGAGGACCTCGATAGCAGCCCCGGAAAAGAGGTCTTTGGAGGCTTACTTCGCCGTACAGCCTCGGCCGTCCTCCGAGAAAATAGCGGCCATAGCCGAAAAGTTGGACTTGAAAAAAAACGTGGTGCGAGTGTGGTTTTGTAACCAAAGACAGAAGCAGAAAAGGTTGAAATTTTCAGCTGCTCACTGATGGGCAAAGACAACGGAGAGAAATGAAATGAAGAGTTGGGTGACTGAATCTGGGGACCAAGGGACACTAACAAGACACCGTTTTCAGTCTTTTGTCTCCAGCGACTTTACACGTTGGTGCACAATGGGCTATAGGCACCCATTTTATGAGGCTTCATATATCTTGTTTATTTTTCACGTTATTGGTGAATGTGAAGTATGCAAATACCAGACTACACAAATTTCGCTCAGTTGTTGCGAGGGAAAAGTTTAGCGTCGTCGTCATTGCCTTTTAAAACGCGTGGAAAGACGTAATTTGCTTGATACAATATAGCGAGTTGTTTTTCTTCTCTAATAGGCCTATGATTTGAAATATAGCCATTTACGAATTACCTCATTTATTGTTGAACTGTGTTTCGGTTTGATTCTTGTCACTGTTTGGTATAGAGTAATTCACGAAGCTGTTCATTTTATTTATTCACGTGTTCCTTTATTCTAATTTTAGAAGCTGCTATAAACTTCGAATTTTGTTGCAAACTTTAATGTCTAACGAAAAAAATAAAATAAAATAAATTGGGCCTGCATGAAATATTAATTCACGGGATGAAAATAAGCCTCTACAGGCCATCATAATAACTACAGATATATTTATTTAAATTTGCACAAAAAAGAGACCCTTTAGGTTTAGATCGACATGGTTTGTATGTACAGACTACAGTTTATCACTTACAAGAGGCGAACTCCTGTGTTTTGGAAACAATTTCTAAGGGTCTTGCGACACCTTTGGCATCACAGATCAGAGCACGAAAAGCTTGTGTGCTTCATGAAGGAGTAATCACATTTTTTTTAAAAAAAGGACATTTATTTCTTTTATGTGTTTCAGTTTGCAGTGCAAACACTCTATGCATTTAAGAAAAAAAGAATGAATCACTGCTTACAGTAGTGCTATCTACTGATAGACCTTATTTTTTGTGGGTGGTTGTAAGTCACTGTTAAATGCTTGTTTTCGCATTAAGATCACCTCGTTGTTTGTCGTGTTAACTGTTACGGAGTCGTTGTGTAAGTACTATTTACTTTGTGCACAGGTATGTTTACAAAACTACAGCAACATGTGCATCATGGAAAATGTCTCCTTCCCTCACTCACAACTTCTACACTCTCCTCTGTTGTCCTCTTACTTTCATACTCTCCATCCTGTACGCCAAAATCCAACGGGGAGTGTGTTCCAGCAATCTTCTAATAAATCAAAGAAAGAAAACCGTGCTTTTTTTTGTTGGTTGTGATTGGACACGCTACTCAAGGGGCTCATTGTTGTTGCGCACTATTATAGCAGCAGCTTTGTTAAAACCGAAATGATTTTAGTATGACACGAAGTTATGTTTTCCCCCCTCAGCTCTGTTTTCTTTGTTTCCTTTTCTTTCTTTTTACTGTCTTTTTTCTCTTTTTCACCGTTTTTTGCAAATAAAGCTTGGATGGGAAATGTATTTCATTTGAATCACACATATTAAATCAAACAATGATTTAATGTATTGTCGAATTAAAAATATGAAAAAAATATTGATATTTTTCACTTACATTCGATAATAATAATAATTTAATAATAATAATAATAATAATAATAATAATAATAATAATAATAATAATAATAATAATAATAATAATAATAATAATAATTTATTCTAAATTACACAGTAAAAAGAGAAAAAATATCGGAAAAGGTTTGTTTCCAATAGGTATCCCCTTAATAATAGCAATAAAAAATAACAATAATAATGCACTATTTTATTCAGAAATTAATGTTTCTTTGCCAAGTAAATTGCAATTAGCATTTTTTTTAAATCTTCAAAAAAAAATCTTTTCTAGATTTACGGCGATGACAGGCCTTGACGACACACTTTACATCCAATGAAGTGTCGCAAAGTCAGAATAACTCAGGGGTAACATTACAGAGGGCATGCAAATGACTAATAAGAAAAAAAGAAAGAGAAAAGTTAGCAAAATAACATAAAGTAATAAAATATCAGATTGTATCTTTGAAATATCACAATGAAATCTCACTCCTTTAACTGCTGTTTTAACTCTAAACCTGCACGGAATATTTTTTTTTCGTCTTCCTTCACATTCGCCTGGTACTTGGTCCTATGAATTACATTGAATTTTTATAAGCGTGTAATGCAATATTAATCAAGGTTTGCTGCTATAAAATGCAATACTTTCAGTCGGCATTCGGGGTTTTCAGAGGAAGTGGGCATGTGGAGGACGTCGATTGTATAACAGCAGCGAAAGCTTCTCGTTTTTGTTTTCTATAGTTTTTTTGGCCAAATTGGACAGAAGAGGAAGCGGCTCGTCAAAGTAAGTAGACCTGTTTTAAATTTCTCACAGTTTTTAACCTGAAGGAAATAAGATTGCTTAACGTTTTTCAGACGCAAAGCTTAGAACGGAATTCAGCTCGGTGATTTGGAGCAAATAATAATGAATGCCATTTATTGAAAACTATCTATCTATCTATCTATCTATCTATCTATCTATCTATCTATCTATCTATCTATCTATCTATCTATCTATCTATCTGATATGACTTTATTTATTTATTTATTTATTTATTTATTTATTTATTTATTTATTTATCTATTTATTTATTTTTAGTACGGACATTCAGCCACACAGCACCGTTGGCACTGAACAGTCTCCACCGGCGGCACCACACGCGCCACATGGCACATCATTTCAGCACCACGAACAGCTCCGCTGGCGGACTGAAGAGTAATGCATTATTGAAAGCCTATATCAAACAGCTCTGGGGTGCTGTCTCTCTGCACAAGGGGCTGTGGATGAAGTCGGACTGTCTGCCTTCACAATAGCCTCTAATATGTTAATGGCCGTAGGGGATGCCTGAGGTACCGTCCCCAGCTGCCTCGCCTACCATATGTCAAGCCGTTTCGACAGAGCCCTCTATTAATCAGGTGGGGATATTTCATCGATGGCCTCGCCGATATCATAACCCTTAAAGCTCCATCAATACTGCGCCTCGCATCGTCACCTGATCTCAGGTATTCATAATACAGAGACCAGAGAGAGAGAGAGAGAGAGAGAGAGAGAGAGAGAGAGAGAGAGAGAGAGAGAGAGAGAGAGAGAGAGAGAGAGAGAAAGAGAGAGAGAGAGAGAGAGAGAGAGAGAGAGAGAGAGGCCTTCTCTCCCCCCTGGATCGTTCAAGTACTTTAAACTCTTACCACCGTGTTATTTCTCGTGATGCTTTGGTCGTGCTTCTTGGGCCACATTATTATTATTATTATTATTATTATTATTATTATTATTATTATTATTATTATTATTATTATTCACCATATAGGCAAATTTCACCCATATTAATCACCTCTTCTGCTTCCGCCTTTGTATCCTTGCGTAGGCCGTGATGGATTAATCGTGGAGCCTTCCAAAGGATCCCATAACTTAATTCCTGCAGGCTACTAGTCAGGGGAGTAATTAATCTATACCGCGGATGTAAATAAAAGGAAATTGGATTCCTGACAGACGAAATGAGCGAGTCTCTGACACCACCTCGGCAAATAATGATTTCGCCACGTTATGGTTACGCGGGGCGCTTAGATTTACGAGCCTACGAGTTTTTACTATGGCTCTGAGCGGAAGAAAGTGAGCCTACTCTAATCGCAGCTGTTAGGCACCCAGGTTAAGATGGATTAGATCATTATAATTACAAGATGACGCGCTGAAGGTAAAAAGGAAGGGGCGAAAAAAAATGCTCACAATTGACGTTTTGTTCGGTTATTTGTTTAATCTGAACTCATTTTTGTTTTTCTTATTATTCTAGGCCAGCTTATGAATTTTCTTCCAAAATAAATAATAAAAGGAGAAGCCTCAGATGGCTCAGTTGATCTAACAATGCGCGCTAAGGTTGGCCTTTGGACGGAAATGTCAAACCTAGGATGCGGATGGGTAGATCCCCCAGATCTGCACTCATTTCCCACTCATATTTGCTCAGTAATCCGCCGTGGCAGCCCTTCATCGCCGGGGACCCGGTTTGAGAGGCGGTGCTGTTGACACAAGGGTATATTTCAATCACAGAGGGTTCAGAGTCAGACGCACAACTTATTTGTCTAATAAATCCGTCATTTAGTAAGAAAAATATTTGATCTTGAGGGGCTGACCTCTTGTCATGTAGCGAATGAGAGATAAAAATGGATATGGACGCATCAAGGATATGCAGGTCGCCTTCATAAAAAAAAAAAGAAAAAAAAACTATTTAGATTTGTATTAGTGTGGAGCAGAAAAGTCCTATTGTGGGTGTAGTTGTTAAAATGAGGGGTCAGAAAGTTGCAGGAAAGCAAAGGAATAGGCGACGTGATAGAAACAGTTCAAACTTGCAAAGCTGGTGGCTTTTTTGTATTTGGAAATAAATTAACGACGGTTTGTAGAAGCGAAATTTGATACTTCAATATGTACTTCAATTGGGACTGATAATAATAATAATAATAATAATAATAATAATAATAATAATAATAATAATAATAATAATAATAATAATAATAATAATTGTACACCAGCTGTGGTAGTTGACAACTTTATGAGATTTACAAATTATAATTTATGAAAAGAAACAGGGATAAACCCCCTAAATCCTCTTGCTCATTTTCATCTTGCACTTCCCAAAATATCTATTTTTAATTACATTTATTTTGTCACAAAAAAACTTCTTGTCAAAGTTGGAAAAGGTTCCAAAATCAATACTTATGTAGTAGCCAACCACAAATTGAATATTAATCAATGAGTCATTCAGTTCTGCTTTGTGTCACATCTTTGCACCATGCAGATAATTAGTAGGGCACCTATAAACTCAACCCACAAGATACCTGTTGGAAATGTACACAACATTCTTTCATAATGGCCCAATGGTCAAGTTTAGTCCTACTAAAAACTAAAATAAAAAAAAAAAATACAAGTCTGGAAATATGCACGATTTAACCTTCGTACAGTTGTTTGAACTCACCGCTTGACAACTAAACTGATAAAGTGCGACACTAAAACATCAAAACACTTGTCAGTGTCTTCACGTGATCATGGCGGGATGTTTCAACTCGTTCTCAAATCACGTCCCGCCACCTAAATGTCACTTTATGCTAAACCTGCCTCACTTCCTAAATGTCACTTATTTCCCAGTCCTTTCCTTCAAAGAGCCGCCGCGGCCCCGGGCGGACTGCTCTTTGAACCCGGCTCCCTCTCGTCATTACTCACACGTGTGTCAGCAGGTAGGCGCGCGAGAAAAGAGAGGCGCGCGAGCGACCGGAAACATAAGGAGGGGACGAGGGGGGGGGGGGGGGGCATGCCATATAAGGAGACACAACGTCAGCGTCATCGACGTAAACTCAAGAGAAGCGACAGGAGTTTAAAACTAATGTTTTGTTTAGTGTGAATTTATAGATTTGTTGTTTATTTAAAATACTTTACGTTAAAAAAATAATAATAAAATGTAGGACAAGAACTTGAGTACTCTGTCTATGAGAGTCAGGCTCACCTTGACTACACAAGCTAAACCTGAATCTTACAATAAGTAAGCACAAAACTTCAGAGCAAAAAGAATGTATGTAAAAGAGAAATGCCTTATTCCTTTTTATATTGCTAAATATTTTTTTCTCTTCTTTTGTTGCAAAATGCAAAATAAGAAGTTAATGCTTGGAGTGGTGATTTGTGCAGGGAATGAATTAATTACTTTTTTCTACTACCACGACGACTTTGTTTCTGACCTGTTCATGTCGCTGTCCTTTGTGCTGAAGTGCTTTTCATTGTCCTTTCGGGATAATTTCCAGTACGTTTCCACATAATGAACTTTGTTTTAGCTTCTGCTATCAACTTTTTCATTTGTACCTTTACGTACAATATTGAACCATCCAAATCCTATTTACATGTGTTTCGAATTCGAATCTAGGCGCTTCATCCATAACTCTTGGTTCTGCGTGGTTTATGCTTTGCACATATTTAAGGTCTAGACTTTCGTGTGGTGGGGAAATGTAGGGGCATTTCATGTTGCTGACAGGGGCCAGGTCCCCATCGGAGAGATATTCAATATCCTCCTCTGTACTCACGGACTTCGATAATGAGGAGGGTGTCGGCCACCATTTGCCCGCCGCCACGCCATCAAATATTCATCACTGTTGATTAAACAGCCCGGTAGCTGCCGATCGGCCGGGTGTCAAGTTTGTATCCATCTACCTCTGCGTACATTCAACCACAATACAATACGTATACAATACGCACGTATAAGTTCACCGAGTGTTTATTCTACGAGCAGCCCGTGAACGCGTCTGTGGAGGGGCGAGAGGTTTGCGAGGTGAACTTCTCGTGCTCTCTCAAAATAAAGCGGGGCTTAAGCGGACATTTACGTTTACATCCCTTGACTATCAGCTAAAATGACAGAAAGAAAAATATATGTGTGTGAGTGGATGTGTGAGAGGTTACTGTGAGGCACCGTAAATATTTCATGAGTTGTTAGGGTAGACAGGGAGGAGGACTGCCCGGGAAGGTTGGCTCAACTCATTTGCTGAACTCGAAGCATACAGTGGAGCAAATGTTGATGCTCTCTCTCTCTCTCTCTTTTCCTCTCTTTTCCTCTGTCTCTCGTTCAATGTTACGCACGCGCACAGTCTGAATCTGTTAAAGTAGTGGAACAGCAGCGATCGTAAGACTTATTTTTAGCCCTTCTTGTTCTGATACTATTCTAAATACGCAATATTCAATCACAAAGGGGCAGGAGTCTAATTATATCAAACTCTGGAACTATAACTTTTTTTACGGAAACCTAATGGCTAAATTGTCCGGTTTCACAAAACCCACAAAACTGATATAGAACAGTTTTTATGAACATTTTCATTCTTCATTCTCTAGAAGTCCTCAGTCTTTTAAACTAGAGCAAACACAGAAACAGAAACCTCAGAACATTTTAGATTCTGGACGATTTAAACTTTACAGATTAGATCGTCAAACTAAATATCTTTATTAACTTTTTTCTCCATCACTAAAGTAGAAAACTGAAACTCTATCTGAAGCTAACATCCAAAGTCAACTATTTTTTCTTTACATTTTTTTTGCATGATCCTAGTTTATAAATGTCATAAAATTTAAAGTACCAAAAAACCAGAAGGATGAGAGCAATTGAAACTCCAGTTATCCAGAATAATCACTTTTCACATTGGTAAACAAAAATAAACTAACAAAGTAGCATATTCACAAGTAGAAAACCTTTTGACAGTGAGCTTGATGGAGAGTTTAATTTTCTTAACTTTGTATCTTAGAGTTTAAGAAAAAACAACATTGAAACAATGAAAGAATGAAACAAACAAATCTCATGTGCAATTTCCTTTGGTTTTCAAAGCAGATAGAAAAAAAATTATAAAACACCCACTAAAAAAGGAATATTTTGATTAATGCCTACCTGAAATAAGAAGGCTCAAGAAGGCTCAACATATTGAAGTATCTCACTGTTCATGGCTTTAAACAAATAACTGCTTGTTTTCTTGACCAAATATACAATTTGCCCAACAGAAGTGTAGCCACTTATTGGTGACACTGAAAAATGACATAGCACTTTAGCTACAAACATTGGTGGAGCTTCATGACAGTGGACACAGGTATTCCGTCCACCATCTAAAACACTCTGCATTTAAAACACATTTTACTCTACAATATTGAAATGTTTTGAGTCTCTTTGAGGGAATAAACAAACCAAGGCTGATGGATGATGACGCAACATGTTAATACCTCAACAAATAGCTTGACAAATAATGGAGAATATTTGACTGCAGATGCTAACTCCTTTACTCCACTTCCATCCATGTGTGGGTAGCACTAACCTGAAGTGTCTTTTTTAGAACCAAAGGCCATCTTGTTTTGAGAAAACTAACCTCAGATGAATTTATGAGACTTGATTTGACTGACAGTGTCCCTAGAATAACATCTTGAAAGTTCCATTATTGCTGAGCAGTTTTACATGGATATGTGGAAAAAAAGTGAGACTTACATAGTCAATGCATGGCTTCCTTTTTTTGTGTCCGCTGTTTGGAGAAATGGGAGATCCAACACAAGCGGATATCAGAGAAGCAATCCGTTTCAGAAAATACAACACATGACCTAAATACTTGTGGAATTTTAGCATATTGCTTTGTAAATTATTGGATGTGTAACAGAGCTACAGAGTAATTTAAACCACTCCCCGAGGTGCTGGTTTGTTAAGTCTCCATGCTACTGCTCTCATCTCTTCACTTCCTCCTCCTCAGTGGATAAATCACCACATTAATCTTCACTTCCCTGATTTAAATTTGAAGTGCAGGCTTGGCTATCACTAATTTTAACTTGAGTGGGCATTATGTTCTGCTCTCGTACCTGGGCTAGGAACACCAGATGGATCATTGTTCTTCTGCATTATTTGTTTGCATTTATGGACATTTTACAGGTTCAGTAAATAATATTTGGGATGCTGTAAGTCAGAAGTCATTTAACGGAAAAAGGAAGCACATCAGCATACCGGCCATTGATTCTCTCTTTGATCTTGTTAGGATCTGGTTACACAGACTGGAAAATGACTCCCTAAATCTCATTGCTGGAATGCATGAATAACAAAATGGGCTTTTTGATGGACACCTTAAGAAAGTGGCACCAGTCCGCCACTAAGCATTAGAACTGAGAGATGAACTATTGGTTGCATTTCTGTGGCTACAACATTGAATCAGACATGCAACTCTTGAATCTGTTAGCAGAACAAAAACAGGTACAAAAACTCCTTCAACAACCTTCTCTGCATCCAACAGATGTTGCAGCTGCCTTGCGTCACTATCACACAATGCACCGTGTTACAACTATGATCACACCCAAGAGATTCCACTGAGTGCCTCCAGGATCTCATGTTAGGTTTCAGCCATTCCTTGACATCTTTCATCAATACCACATGTTCTGACAATGATTATGATGTCCTCAGTGGCCTGGCTTCACACCTAGCAGGTCACACGGTGGCGAAATCAGCTCTCCTGCTTATTACTCAGGGGACCTCATCGGCTCCTCAGAAGACTGACAACTTTGACAGGTGGAGCTGGAGTCGGCTTTGACAAACTACTGATTAGGCTGTCACTCCGAATAGAGGAAAGCCAAGAACTATGTAAAACTCATTCACTTACTCACTCACTCACTCACTCGCTTGCTGCAAGCCAGACAGGTAGCTGAATGAATGCATCACCTCATCGAGCTGCATAGGTTGACACGGCTAATTATGCTTGAGTAATAAGCAGCAGTCACATTGATGTATCTCAGCAAGAATTTCAAAGCACAGGCTCGGTTGCCTTAATGGAATCAATTTGTCCTTCAAACCCCTTGGAAATTGGTAAATAAAAACTGACTTGTGTTTGGATGTTGTGAGAGTGACGCCTGGACATTGTGTGCTAGCGTCGCCTGAAGCAAAAAAAAAAAAAAAAAAAATAGCACCAAATTGTGTCACATAGCAGATTACATCCACATGTTCATGATTATCAGCGGAGTGAAATAGTTTGCATTGAAAAGGGGAGGGGCGGGAGTGCAAAAAGATTTAAGTTTTCTTTTTTTTTATCCAACTTAAAGTTGGATTTTTTCTGTACTTTTTCTAAAAATTGCTTTATTCCCAATTATTAGAAAACCAAAATCTGGAAAGAATCAGGAAGAATCACCTGCTTAACGTCTAACAACAGTGGGAATCAGATACTGACATGTACTACATACAAATATGTTTTTTTTTCTTAGTGTCTTGAAATGAGACTTAGTTCAGTTACGATTGCCAACATTTCCATTTGATCCATGTCAAAAATAATGGCAGAGACATTTTTTGTACTGCATCCTGCAAATTTAAAGGTGTACTTATTCTAAAGTTTTGAACAGTTTTAGGAATGTTGCTGATTAATTACAATGGTTGATTAATTCTCTAATGACTGATTGACTGCTACTCAATTTAATCTATTTGGGCTGCATACTACCTTCTCATGTGTGTATTCTAAGAATGATGCCGTCTGAAACAGTCAGGATCCACATTTCTGCCACTTATTGAACATCGTCACACGGCATAGTAGCAAGGGGAGGAGGTGCAACAGTCTGGGGAGAAGGGAAGGTGAGGAGATAAAGTGTACCACTGAATAATTCAGAACAAAAACACAGAGGAAAATCAATTGTGTGGCCAAATCTGGTATTAATAGCCAATTCTACTAATATTAGGAAGGATGTGTTTGAGAGAGGGTTTATGGGACGCGTCGAAGGCGTTTTGTGGATTAACCGACTCTGAACTCACTATGCTCTGATTTTATGAGTTTTAAACTAACCATCTGCTTAGAACTGTAATGCTCTCCATGTTAGGCACTTTAGAGTTGCTAAGTAATTAGCACTACATTGGATTTTATAATTGCCAATCATGTACCTTTATTGGTCAATTACCTACCCTAATCAAGTGACTCAGCCAAATGTAACAGTCTTATTATTACTCAATTAAAACAAATGCTCTCTGAGGTAGGGGCTTTGAGGCAGAGAGGAACCGGGGGTGTGTGTGAGGTGAGGTGTTCCCACTATATCACCAGGTAATTAATATTTTCATTAACTCTCTGTGTTGAGTGCCGACCTGCCTCTGATCATTTCATTTCCCCTCCATGGGTTCGATACCGTAGTGGCTCCATAATTAGTTTGATTTACATCTGCCTCCTGTAATGAAGGAGCGAGGTCGCTCCCTCTTCTTCCCGACGCCGAGTGCCACTGCTCCACTCTCACTCCTGCTACAGCCAATAAATTCGCTGGGTTGGACATGGAAGGAATAGGCTTCGGTGTACAGAGACGGCTCATGAACAAGAAACAGAGACTTGGTTTATGAAAAATTCACGGCCAGATCTTTGAGGGATTGTGGAAGGGCTTGTGTAGGGAAACGTTGCTTATTAATGATTGAAGTCGACATGGATGGTTCTTTTTCTGGCTGAAAACCGAAGTGTCCTACATGGTGCTGCGTAGGAACCACTGGGATTAGGAGCAGTGTTGTCACAGATGAAACTACTCACTATCAAAGATCTTTTGGTTGACCTGATTTGCGTCAAACGTTTATGATCAGTGTGTCAAAATATATACATTATCGAGTTATTTTTTAAAAAAAATGTATGGACAGTTCAAGGTAAAGCTCCACTTTTGGTAAGATATTGATCACGGGTAAGTGAGAGCAGATGTGATGGATTTTATTTAAACCAGCACATACGATGCAATCCACTGTATGAGCTCCATGACTTAAGCAGCTTTACACTCAGCAGGACAACACAGGAGAGCAGATGAATGATTTCAGCATTAATAATGCCCCATTGATTATTGTTCTGCTGTTTAAAGGTGAATGGCAAAGCTTTCTGAGCAGCAGGGGATGGAGAAGTCTGTGTGTCTCTGAGAAGGCCTGATTTACATTTCGGAAAGTGCACCTGATTCTCAGGGGGTTTGGCTGTCGTTTTCACTCGATACTGACGGTGAACTTTCTTTGTTATGGAAGACTCACCAGTCCTTTTGCACACAAGCTCCGATACAGTTGCTGAAAATTCACATATGCTGCTGAAAACCCATGTCCAAATCCATAGCTGTTCATTCTCCGGCTATGAGTACATAATAAACAAATTCAATATCCTCATTTCAATAGTTCAAGAAGGATTTAGGTTTGTTGTCGAATAGTCTGCCCCGCAATAATACTCTATGTTTTTACTTGACATGTTATTCATAGTCACCATTGGACTGCCTGAGTGCATTTCAGAGGGCAGGAACAAAGACAGAGAAAAAAACCTTGGTCCAACAACTGTTATGCAGCCAGCTACACGATAAGTTGATCTCAGTGTCACAATATCTAAAAAAAACAAAGAAAAACAATTATCAGAATAATTCACAAGCAGAAACACATATAAATAAAAATAAAAAGTGAAGTTTGATCCTGCAGTGTTGTTTCCAAGAGGTCAACCTCACTGTAAATATGTAAAGCAGCTTCAATTATAAACGTAAAAAAAAACAAAGGTTCTAATCTTATTCTCTTGAAGGTCCAAAAAAATTGTAGCTTAAGCACTGTATTTGATATAAGTAAACTCAAACTCATTCATAAATGAGTGCAGTAAATTCTTCATGTTGCAGCAAACATCCAACTCCTTCACTTTATGTTGCTTTGATGCTCTTAGGGATCAAAATGCGTCGACACACCTGCGATAAATGCTGCTAACTGGAAACACTGCATGTTCTTGCTGCGGGTCTCATATGGAGCCAGAGGCAAGCGGGTGGAAACATAAAGATAATCTTCAGTGCCACGTAAAAAAAGGAAGCCAAATTAGCAAGCTAGCCAGACAGTCCATCGCAACATCTCTCAGGCACATTTAGCCAGCAATGAATGCAGCCCTGCCTAGCATTTCCCCTTACTCAATTATTGATGGTAATTATCCCAGTGTGCTTAGTCTGCACCATAACAATATTTTTTTAAACAAGAAACAAGTCACTGCACATTCTCTCAAGTGATAATTCCTGTGTTCTCTTTATTCTCCTCTCGATAAAATAATCGGTAGAGGGTTGAGTTTTCACGATGTGGAAACAAAGCGTTGGCACGTCATCTGTTGAGAGTAACCATGATAAAGGTGCTCACTAAATAGTAACATATGTTTATTTATGAAATTATTTCAAGATGTTCAGGTGAAAAAGACGAAGAACAATGTGTGTTTGCTGCACGAAATCAGTAGCCAATACCTCATTTGTAATGAAATCAGTCAAGCATTTTGAATAAAAATATCATCTGAAAAACAGCAATGTTATATTTTTTGTGGCAACTATCCAAAATCATTTTGTGACACCCCCCCCATAAAACATCACACACAGCAGCTTCACCATTCCCATGCTGAATATTTTCGCCATTCAAACAAGTCAAACTATCACAGTCTAAAAATATGTTCCCCCAACAAAAAGCATGCAAACCTTCACTCTGCTAAACATACAAGCACAACAATATAACAAAATCTAAACAGCTCTCTGTCTCTCTCTCTCTCTGTCTCTCTCTCTGTTTTTCCTGGCTAAGATCTCGGCCTTACTGTCCTCTATTTCCCCTTCCATTTCAGTGGAAGGCCCAAGCTTGCCGTCTTCCAGCGCCGCAGGGCATGGAGCTAGCCAGCGGTGAGTTTCCATCAATTAGTGCACCCCCGCGGCCTTATGGCAGAGCCCACCTTTGACTGCGGTGAGATATTGATTAGTTCAGCTGCACTGTCAGGTCTGGAGTGTGCAGGGCCTGGTGATCCAAGGCCTTCGCCAGAGACAAGATCATGTCAAGTTTCTGACACATGTAGGCTCTCACATACACACACCCGTGTGCACACGCATGGAGGTTAGCATGTGTACACATGCAGGTGCGTGCAGACGTGCACGTCAACACATGGACACATACAAATGCAATGAAACATGCTCTCTCAGATGACTGCAAGGTGTGAGAGAGGGAAGATAAGAGGAGAAGTCCACAAGAGTTGCTTGTCAGGAGTGATGGGTGAGAACTGACAAGTGCTTGTTAGTTTTTTTTTTCTTCCTGCCTCTGCCCGGTAGAGTTGGTATGAAAACAACAAGCTGCAGAGCCTCTGCACTCGTTCAACTAAGGTACAATGCGATAATATATATCCACAGGACAACATAAACGGCTGCTGAACATGAAATTCAAAACAAGCAACAAGAAAAAAAAAGAAGAAATATTTTATTCAGGTTAGAAGTGGTAGATAGGAAGCAAAAACATCTCCTGTCAATGCATGACGGCTATTAGGCGGGCATTGGACATTAGTCTGTAATGTTCAGAAACACAGAGCATCTGCATGAATGAATAGCACTTTCACTTTTCTAGTGAATGTGGCAGCAGAGTGAAAATGAAAAGCTGCTTGCCCAACCAAGAGATGAAGTTGTTTAAAGAGACCCCTGACAGCTGAAAGTATGGAAAAAAATAAAAAAAATAAAACATCTGGAGCAGTGCTTCCCCATGTGCATTTCAAATATTGGCAAGACCTGTATATTCATAGGATGGTATTCATTGGGCTTTTGCAGTGATGCAACCAACTGCAACTCCATAGGTATTTGCTCATAAAGAAAAATATTACCATCCACTCTTTGATGAGCACACCTCAGAAAATATTTCTTAAAACCATTTCAAGGCCAAGCAGAGCTACGTTTTTATTTTTGTTGTGAACCTCAAAGACAAATTTGACTGACCACAGGAGCCTCAGTCGACAACTAGACCAGTATGGTTTCTGCTTTTGTGCCACAGTGATGCCAAAAACAATCACACCAGTCTCAAAGTGAGCAGGACAACACAAACATCGAAGGGTCTAATATAAATCAGTAAATCCAGCATTTTTCAAGCAACGTTATTTTTGGGAAACAGCATCGATTTTATGTTTTTGAGCCCATTATTACTTAATCGGAAAACAATTACGCATGCAAATTGCTTTTTAAAAGAAAATAACTTGAGATAGGTTAAATAATAGCCAAGAGAATATCACTTAAATGATGACAGCAGTGATAAACGTATTAGTTTTCTGAAGCTTTTTGGTTCAGTGTCAGGGATTAAAAACAAACGACAGGTGTTCATAATATTTATATAAATTTTTATTCAGCGATCTGCCCAATCTTGGTGCTGTACATACTATTTTGAGAAACAAAAGTTTAATGATTCATAAGTTGATTTGTTAAAATATTAATCTTTAAATGGAAAATCAAATTATAATATCTTTGGAGAAACTGGGTTTCTATAATTAACTTTTTTTTTCTGTTCACAGAGACTCAACAAAAATGAATGAACATCGGGAACCGGAAGTGAATCCGTGAGATTGGCCATTGTCTGCGTTGTTGCTCTGAAAAACAGGATGGACATTTGGACTGTTGTGGGCAGCTGTACCTTGTGAGGAATTTTCATCCTTTATTCCTCTTTCATATTGTTTCCAACATATTTGCAAAAAAAAAATAATAATCCTGTTTTGTTATCTGTTTATATATAAAAAAAGATGAAATACTGTGTTTTTATTTCGATATAAGCAAACTTATTAGGATGCAGGATATATGTGGGCTGTTTGCTACACAAGGGCAGAAACATCACGAAACAGTGTATGTGAAAGTAACGCAGAAAGAGGAAAACACACACAAAAACACTGTCAAACGCCTGAGGTATGCTCCACTTGAACGCTAGCTGCAATTAGTCCACAACCAAATGATGTGCTGCATCTGCACTTAATGCATTTCTGTATCTAATCAGTGCAAAGGCTACGGGGGACGTGCAGCCTTCATCTCCTGGCTCCCCGCTGCGTGCCCTGCACCACACCACTCTCTGTGCAGCGCAGGGATGTGTGCACCACTTCCTGTCTCCTCCCTACTTTATCCAAGCAGAACAAAGTTACTGTTAGAGAACTGATCTGCCCCCCCCCGCAGTTTCTTGCTCTCTGTTGGTTAAATAAGCCATTTCACCTTCTTTTCATCCTCCTCGCTCTGCCGCTTACACAAGCCGTCAGCCCATTACACCGAGATGTTGGGTGGTGCAGCTTCGCCTTACATGTATCAGGAGCTCATCTGAGGGGGGTTCTGGAGCTCTGTGTCATGCTGGATGTGCTCAGCAGATGTTGAAACAAATTAGGCCTTTGCCATGCTGACTTTTGCTGGAATAAATTGAATGTGATTCACTTAGGTTTAAGTAAAACTGAGCAGTCTGTCAAAGAATATTTTTATCTTTCGTAGAAGTGATCAGAACAAGCTGTTCTATGCAACCAACAGAAAAAGAGCAACAGCTATGATTGATATAAAATCCATTCATCCAATAAGTCTAATTCCTTAAAACTGTGTGTTTGGTTATTACATTTTTACAGAAAAACACATGTTTTTTGTCTTCCATTTGTGTTTGGTGCAGTTAAAAAAAAAAAAAAAATCTCCCCGCCTGTTGTTTTCTGATAGAGGTCTAGGAAATCATGCATGCACATAAACATGGCGGGGATCATCTGGGCTGTACCGCCTGTGATTTGCAGCAACAGAATGGTGTCATTTTCCTGCCTAAAAAGCACAGAATCCTGCCCAAATTGATTGTGTCGCCTCATTGCTTCTGAGGCCGACACGGGGAGAGGAGTGGCCATAATTGAGAGGGAGAGTTAGCAAAACCTTAAATATATGGCAGGTGATATATCATTACCCATAGACTTGACCCCGCCTGACCCGCTCCAGCTCCCATGTGGTCTCCGGCTCGGGGCAGACGGAGGGGCCTGCTGCCGCTCAAACGGCTAAATCAACAGCGTCTCGCCACGGCTCACGCCGGAGTGTTTTGCTTGAACGGTTTCATGAAAAACTAATCATCTGTTCATCATGGAGATCAAACATACGAGGGGGGCAATGATTAGGAAAAGCAATCTGATAAAGCTTGAGGAACCAGTAGGCCAGATATAATAATTTCAAGATTAAAAATGACTCCTCCCTTCTTCTTCTCCCTCCTCCTCCTTATCATCATCACCCCCCTCAGCGCTCCTGTTAGCTGTATCTAGAAGAAAAAGTTTTCTTGTTTGTGACATGTGCTTGTTTAAAATGCAATTATTAAAGATCCAAGCCATTCTTTTGAGGATTAATTCCTCTCAATTTTAATTTATTCTTTTACATCTGAGGTTGAAAATACGCACGTAAAAAAGGAATTCAGAAAGAACAAAGCAAGAGCCATTCTTTCAAGATAAGTACTAAATTTTTTATGTCTAAATACCGCCTTTAATCTGGTGTGTGATGCTATTTCCTTCTTTCAAATGAAGACCTCATCCAGTAATTATACACCTTATTAGCATGTTGACTACAAGTGCAGAAGTATCTTGTTCTGCTTTTGAAACAAACTCATGAGAAAGACGTAAAAACAGAGGTCAAGATAATATTCCTGCATGCCCGGACCCCTCCCCAAATCTTCCACTATAAAACAAGCAGAAAAAACAAGAGAAAGTTTTTAAATGAGTGGACAAAAGTGGAGTTGCTCCAATGGAACCATTTAAAGTTGGTCTGTGCAATGCTTCCCAGGAGATCAAAGGAGAAAAAGATGATTTATTATGAACAGGGAATCTCTCAGGCTTAAAACAATTATGTGCAGATACCCCTGAGTTACTTAAGCAAATAAAGTGAAAATAAATAGTAGCTATGTAATGTTTGATACACCCGCTGAATGTAATAACATTTTGTCATTTCCACAAAGTGGACTGGAATGAAATTAGAGGTCCCTGTAGCCTGTAATGAAATGCGGTGCCTCCCGACTAATGCAGTTTGTCATCATGTGGACATATTAATGCTCTTCTCTAACTTCCCTTTGACTGATGCTGGCTTCACATGCCAGCACGGACGTCCAGGACTCCGGCTGAAAAATTCCACACAATCCACTTTAACAATTTATAAGATAAAATATGAAGTGAATAGCTAAAATAAAAATGTCCGAAACTGAAGGCTGAACTGGAGATCCTCTTATGTGACATGGAATTTAATTTTCAAATGCAATACTGATGACCTCATTTACAAATGAGCAATTCTCCATTGTTATCAGGTTGTCACAGCACAATTTAACACTTAGAACTACAGCAAATCAGAATAAGATCCATCATCGACAGTGTTGAACCTCTCCAGGTGTCATGAAAGTTACTCCAAGGTCACGTCACCAGAATTCTGGTTTCTACTGGAAAATCTTTGAGTTCAAGTGTAGTGGGCTTATGCAGTGATTAAAAGAAAATAGCAAGTTTACATTTAAATGATAAGTGAAAGTTTTGACGTCACTTATAATTAAAGTTCAGACTTAAATCTGACTCAGGCGTTGCGGAATAACCTGACGCACATGCTAATGTTCAAAACCCTCCAGTGTGGCTGAATTAAAATCCGTTCTGCAAATAAAAGTCCTACACAGTGATGCAAAAGACTCATCGTCAGTGATAGCAAACACTTGCAAGTTGTTGCTGCCAACACAAGCACACAAGCAGTTGTTAGGTTTAGGGAGGAATAACTTTTTCACATTTAACTGGAGTGGTTTGGGCAGATTTTTACCTTGATAAATGAAATCCTCATTGGGAGACTCTTTGTATTTTGTTAGGTTTTATTTGTGTCTGGTTTAAATATTTGATATATGATAATTCAGGTTTAATAAAGATAAAAACAGAATAAAACTGTAATTGAGCAAAAACCTTGTCACGTTACTGTGAGGAACCAAAGTGAAAATCAAAAACAAACTGTGAATAACTTGGAAAAACTAAATCTGCAACTGAATAAACATACTTTTAATTAAGCCCACATTTCTGCATTAAAGTTTTTTTTATTGGTCTGATGTAATGTTCTGATTTTGAATTTGTTTTCATTTTTTTATGCAAGCAAGAAATCATTACAATTAACAGAAATAAAAGCTTGAAAACATTAGTCTGTATGTAATTAATATATATAAATCATTTTGTTTGACAAATTGAGTTTTATCAGGACAAATCTGAGAAATCAGCAACAGGCATGTAAGAACTAAAAACATGTAGTAATTAATAAAAAGAACTAATTAGAAAAGCAGTTTTAAAAAATCTCCACTTTGAAAAGTGATGCAAACTTTTCAATTTTTCTCACCAAAAAACTCTTCATGTGTATTAAAGCAAACTATTCTGCAGAAAATCAATTTTGCATGTTATCCTTGTAGGACACAGTCAAGGCCTGTGCTGAAAAAAGGGAACAATTAGAAGAGGAAAAAACAGCAACAGATGCTAAAACTAGTGTAAAATAATAATAAATAAAAAAACCCCACCAACATAGCTAATAAAAGAGAGACTTTAGACCTTTATTTTAGAAAGTAAACATTTGAAAGAGACCTTAAAGTGAAAAAAAAGTGTCCAAAAATTGTACAAATATGCAATACTCATTTAAAACCTATTTAAGTCGATGCCTGAAGAAGCAATGATACAGGTTTTGAGGATAGCTTTACACATTAAATATTCAAAGGGTAATTGTACACACTGTTATTGGACTTTTTATTGGGATGTATATTATATTCTGCACAATATTGAAACCAGGAAGACCATTATTAGTCAAGGCAACAACTATCAGTTTTCCACATTAAAAATAAAGATGAAGTTTTGATTAAAATAATAATAATAAAAAAATTAAATTAAATATTAAGATGGTAATTAATCCATTTTTTTTGCTAATTTAGTGACGGAATATATAAGATATTAACATGTGTGCATGGTATTAAAAATAAGCGACTGTTTAGGTTGCATCCTAAAATAAAATGTTGATAATTTACAGGTATTTTTTCTGCCACTCATCGTTACAGGCCTTATTTTCTGAGGACGCAGCTGATAGAAACTTGCTCTCCACCAGAGATGGTGATCAAATGGACCACTGTGTGTCCCACTGGGGCCCAAAAAAGAAGAAATACGGCCGTGTCACAGTAGAGTACACAAATACAAATCCCCAAAGCTGCAGTATCTGTCGCACTTCTATTGCATTAGCGCTCATTACAAACGCAATACCTCCGGGCGAAAACTTGCAAATACACATTTTCAACTTTGCCTGTGCTTGTGTTCTATATTATAGCTAACCTTAAGTGCTCCTCTGGTGGCAATAAGTCCATTTATTGTTACCGTTAGGCAAACAGAATACCACAGATAAGGCTTAGTGTGTCTAATTTTACTGTTACCCCTAAAAGCCAGATTAGGAGGGAGAAGGGAGGTCATTATTTTGTGCTGCGGAGGCATTGGTTAATCTTGGTTAATGAATAATGTTAAGGGTGAGGGTGAAGGGATGTGCAAAGGAGGGGTATTTAGGTGGAGGGGTGCTTAGATTGTGTTGTCTGGCAGCTCATCTATATTTTATGCTGCCACTCAGAGAAATGAAACAGGAGCCGCCCGGAACAAGGGGGGACCCTCTGACACTTCAAAGGGAAGTCCTATGGGTGGCTTCTTATTGAAGCTAGGCCTATACCAATGCAGACCCACATATGTAACCCCCACCAACCCATGCTGGGACGCTGCTGGGGCCTCATTAACCCTTAAACAGACTTATGAGGCGTGCAGCGATGCAGTGCCTAATTACTCCTCTAACACACTGGGAGAAATGCTCCCAATCTGACACATAAACTAAACAACACCCATCTTATTTGCTGGTTGTGTTGATCTGGGATGCTCCAAAGAGCAAGCCAGCAGCGGATTGAAAACCAAGAGTTTTCTTAGCGATTTGCAGTGGCAGAAGCTTCCTTCCCCTTCTCTCCATGCCCCCACTCTACAGTCATACAGTAGCTGTACTTCATGATTTGTGAAACCTGACAATGATAATGAGGGGAAAAGAAAGATGAAAGAGGAGGAAAGATAAGGGACACCGGATGAGGGGAAAACAGGCACATATCAAAAGAAAGGGTCTAATTGAGGTAACACAGGCAGCCAAATCCACGGCTTCATTTGCATAAAGCAGCGCAGCTTCATTTGGCCATCTCTAACGACGCTAATGTCTTAACAAATTAATTTTGCTAATTAGGCACGCCCAGTGGAACTCACCAGCAGATTAAGCAGATTAAACAAACAGATGCTTATTACCCCTGGGCGCCCTGAGAGGTGCATTTCTATGGGTATGATTGTTGTGCTGTATGCTATGTATGCTGCACATCTTACATTGTGTGACTGGTACCATCTAAGAGTGATGCGCAGGTCCAAATCTAACAGTTTCTGTCAGCTGCTGGATACCTACTGATACACAATAAAACAACAAAACTGTTTACAAAATAGCTAAAAGGGTTGATATTACGACCGCAGGGGCATAAATGTTTTAATTTCATTACATAATTCATAAATATTTCTAGTGTTAGGGTAGTGGATCTTTTGTAAAAAAGCTAGGAAGATGTCATTTGAAATTTGATGCAATCAGCTGCATGTTTAGGGAATTGTTGCTACTTTGTAATCAAATTAACATCCTTTTTGTCAAAATTTAAAGTGTTTATCTTTTCCCTTAAATCTTTTAAGTAATAAAGTTTTCTTTATCGGTTTTTAAATTTTAAATCATGTTTCATTTTTTGTGCTCTATCATTCCGAAAGCTCTTTGTGGTTTTAATGTGCTATCAAATAATACTCATTAACTTAAATATATTTTGTACCCCATGGAACAAATATTATTGCCATTTCACTTTTAAATTGTGCTGTTGAACATCCAAACTAATTGAAAAGCCTGTTC
>CAEGAF010101911.1:0-10149 GCA_903067075.1 Micropoecilia bifurca
TGACCTCCGGGTCATTTTGCTTCAATATTATGTTTGAAGATTGGCGACTTCTTTAAATTGTACCGTATGATGAATTTGAAGTTGTAGAAATGCAGTATTATGCTTTTGCCAGCAATATAATCTTATTTTATAGCACAAACAAGCATCTATGTTACCGTCAGTTATAAAATGCAGTATGTATCAAATATGACTTAAAAGAAAATGAACGCCTTGAAATTGGGCCTATGTCTCTTTAAAACTCCTTCTCTTTCTGAAACTCTGTCAAGTCATCACATGACTCCTCTATTAACCTTTTAGCAACCAGCATTGTACTGAAAAGTAGCTCCTATAATGAGCTCAGCAGATGCATAGGTCCACCAGGTGTTTGCTAATTGCTGCTGGCTAGTCTGAAGGAGTTGATTGGTGGAGCCGCGGTGCAGAGCTGATTAATGAAGCAGAAGGTTGGAGACTTGGAAACTGCAGGAGAAGCTTTGTCCTCAAAGGTGGAGCTAGGTCCACCCTGGCGTTTTGTACAGCTGAATGGTTGCCACGGGAGACCAAAGGATTTATCAAACATGCATGAAAGACTCAAGGCAACACTCCGGGTGTTTTTGATGAGAGAATAACATTATAATATTATGATGTAAAGCTCAAAAACATTGATTTTACATAATACTGCCCCTTAAAAAATGCCCTCATAACACTTCCCAGATCAACCGCCACCTTTAATAAACTTCTTTGGGGGGCGTTGTCTAAGTTTGGCATTCTGTTATTATACACCTGTGTGGTCCAAAGCAACCAAACAGCTAAAACTCCTCCTTTAACAGAGACACTCACACTAATGATGATCAGGTAATGGGTAGCAGGATGCTTTTCTCCCCTTCTCTGTTGAACCCAGCAAAGCTCTACTTGGTTTGACACCTGTAATGCAATAACACCAATAGATTATGCTTTAAAAATTAAAGGCTGCAATAGTAACACAAGTTTCAGGATTTATGCACTGAAAAAGAACCAAGGTCATTTGTATGCAGTGCACTGTGTCATGAATATAATTAAAGTTGGCAAAAAAGACCCCACGCCTATACAGATGCCGATCATGTTTTAGCAATGCTCAAAATGAATTTGTTGTGCTACCCACTTTGTCTTTCAGGCATAGAGAAGACATGAATGAAGAGTCTGATAGCAGGATCACGGTCTTTGTTCACGATAACAACCGGATTCATTGGTTCATTTAAACAAGTGTCTAAAAATCCGTGCGACGCACCATGATTAATTTTCACTCAGTGTTTTTCTTCTCTTATTTTTTTTTCCTTTAAGGGGGCGGTTTGTTGATCTTAAGGAAATCAAATTAACCTCGTTTCCAATCAAGATGGCAGGAATGATGAGATCTATCCTCACATACCAATTTGAAGCAACAATGTTTCATAGATCTTAACCCAGGGTTGTGTTACCTGCAGTTTTATCATTCAACTGTGGTGTGTATACAGGTATGGTCACGAGAATAGTAGTGTGTTACGGAGAACAAGTCAGTAAAGATCAAAATTATTACAGCTTGTTTACTTAATATGAAAATCCCAGTGAGCAAACACAACTATCCCCAAATAAAGATTTATGTTTTTACTGTAAAATTATGAATTAGCAAATATATCTCATTAGCTGGTTGTCAGCTAGAAATGCGTGAAAACTGTCAATATCTCTTTAATGTCAAAAACCCACAATTTTGCAAATGTGGTGTTTCCATTAAATAAGAAACGCAATTAAAGTTATGTGTGACTTCAAGTCATTAAAATACATGCAGTGCCATCATCTTCCTACTACGTGCTGTTGTCTTGTCCGTGGTTTGTGCCAGTGTCAACATCCTGTTGTTGATCATGTGTTGTTGTTGATCACTACGATCGGCCGAGCTCATTACGGGAGCTGCTCCTCAGTGCAGCGCTGGTAAAAATGTTGCTTAAGGGTTAGTAGAAGAGCCATGTTGTGATGACTTCCTGAAGGCGGCGTTACAGGAAGAGCAGACGCTTTTAAAGAAACAGAGGCTCAATTTCACAAAGTTAAATTACAAAGTTTTTTAAAGTCATCTTTGATATATGTAGCATTTGGCCAAAACCTGAAATTAACGGTCACTTGATTGTGCCATAAAGTGGTACTAAGTGCCTGGAAAACACTTCATACTGCCTCTGTTAAATACAAAAACAATTACTGTGCATACAGTAAGTATAGTCTCTGATGCGCCTGTTGAAATTGAATTCTTTTAACTTCTGACATTTGTTTATTTCACCCACACATTAACACAGAAAGTCTGCTGCCTTCTTTTCTGCCCTCTTGTCAGCTCCGTCTTTTGTCCCTTTGTCCTAAAACTACTGTATGCTAATGGTTCTGCAAGGACTCAAAAAAAATGCCGCTCAGTCTGACTGAATTAAACAGGCGAGCGAGAGCATTGCTAATTGTTGCAGTCATTCCACATATAATCCTTTTAGTGTTATTTTGCTGCAGAATAGGGGGGAGAAAAATGTGTTAATAAATAAATAAGAAAGCAAATAAATAGGGATTGATTTGAATGCGGTGTCTAGGGAGATGTAGTGCGAGGAGGCGATAATAGCTAAGCTAGCTTATAACATCTTTGTTTTCACCGAGAACTGCGCCGCGCTCTCAGGGCGCCACAAGAGGATTTTTGGCAAAGCTGTTCTTCTCAAGGTCCACACTTTGCAAAGCACTCAAGGAGGCTTCTGCGCTATCAGTGAATCAGGATCCATTCGGCCCCCATTGGTAAAGAGGCTGGAGGAGGCTACTCACAATCAATGGCTTCCCCCCTGTGGATGCGTGCTAGTGTATCTGACACTTGGGGAAGGCTAAACTTAAAGAAAAAAAACAAAAAAAACAACAAAGACGCCAAATAGTAGTCCTTTTGGAGGAGATTAGTTCCACATGTTAAGGCCAAGAATGGAGAGCTGCGTCTGGATATTATTCTGCTCCGCAAGCAAACAGCACTCGCTGCTAAGAGGCTGAGAATTTATTGTGATTTCTTACATCCGCAGTGAATTTATTGTTGTTTCTCAGAATTCCTCTCAGCGTCCACTTTGACACAAATAAATGACTTTGGGACCTTGAAGGTTTAATTTGAAAGAGCACATGTCTTGCAGTCGCGGCCCCCGCAGTGAAACAATTGCTTTTTTCGCCTGGTAAGGAAGACTCGGCGTGACACGGCGGAGGAGAAGTGTGGCACAATATTTATCTCCCTGCCCTTGGAGGTACAGCGCGCACTTCCAATTCATCCGCGCTTCCCCACACCCACCAACCCCTCCGTCAGAGCAGAATGAAGGCACGTCGACAAGAAAAGAGAGACCTTTTCATTACGGCAACATGGATCATTTATCTTGCTGAGTTTGCTCTGTCGAGTGTCATCGATTGCAGGAGTTTTCCGGAAACAGTGAGACAACTGAGCTTAGATCACAGCCTGGAGGGTGGAACATGACAACTCATCATCCAAACAGAGAGGAAGATTTCACAACTTTAGACAGAGAGAGACAATAACGGAAGGGGAAATAGTTGATGTTGGAAAATTTGATTTGCGCACTCTCAAGCCAATCCTTGTATTTGCTGTCATGACAACCAAAAACTTCAACATATTTTGGGTGGATTTAATGTGAAAGACCGACATAAAGTGAGATTTACTGAAGCAGAAGCTATTTGTGAAGGCCTTAGAGGTCTGTTACAGAACATGTGGGAACAAATGTCATTACTAAGAGCAATGAACACAGCATACAGGTCATGAGGAGGCTATGGAGACGGCTCAAAGTATAGCAAGGGTTTAAAACAACATTCCAAGGTTTGACCAGCTCACAGAGCTCTGTTCAATCAGTCATCTGAAAATGGAAAGATGAAAGCACAACTACAAACCCACCAAGACACAGTTCTCCACCTAATCTGACAAAGGAGGCAAGGAGACCATGGCCTACATACTAAATCCTTTGTGGTACAATACTAACAGGACATCAGAGTGAAAACACCCTTCTATGTGTGACATGGGAAGATGGACGGCGATAAATAATCCTGGAAACTATAGACACATTGAAACGTGACGTGATGTACGCAAAATCCTTAAAAAAAATACTGCTTGCTGACAATGACTACCACTAGTTTAGGTGTCAAGATGTCAACATGACGAGTTACATCTTAAATGGAAGTGTGATATATAAAAGCCAAAGGGACACAATGCTTTGCTACTAATTGTCAACAATGGAACTAGAAAATAAGGTCTAAAGGTATCACATTTCACACATCAGCAAAAAGTTTTAATGAAAAAAATTAAGGGATGTAGGTCAGTTATGCTAGCTTGACTTTGACAACCTCAATATATAGACATGTTGTGGAATTGGGTGCATTTCGGTTCAGGCAATTTCCAGTAAGCATCATAGTGTTGAATTGGTGTGTTGCATATGTCACGGACAAATGTTAGCATTCGGGAAAAACCTCAAACTTCAGCAGTCTATGCCTCAAGCAGGCAATCGTTTAACAGCTGAGAGTCCAGACTCTCTGTACGAAATGAGGCGTAGAACAAGGGGCTGGTTTTCACCACACTATGTTCACCTTACAGCAGGACAACAACTGTTAATGTGCAGCCTTAGCCCAAAGCATCTTTCTGTGTTAGATTGGCCAATCTGAAGTCTAGTTCTAAAATAATGTGTAAAAAGACTTGAAAACTGTTGCTTAGAGATGCTTTCCATCTGTTGTGATAAGATCAAGGTATTTTGCAAAGTTGACTGGGTATAATTTTCAATCTCTATCTGGTATACCCCATATTCTGGCAACATTTACTATGATACAAAGTTTAGTGAATGTGAAAAAAGCTTGAGTAAAATGCCATTTGTACTACATTGTACAAATGGCTTTTTTTCCCCATGATAGAAACAATAAATATCTGTAGATTCAAAAGTGTGATTAAATGAAGTCTTTGCACGCGGTTTAGTGATATAAATCATGTTGATTTAAGAAAGCTGCATCCTGAAAAAGCTTATTTCAAATAGGCATGTTTTTCAAGAGCGGTATTTGTGTTTGTGGTGCTATAAATGCTGCATCATGCAGTCACAGCCATACAGTTACCTGAAAGAAGATGAGATAAATGTTTCTTATGGTCACTTTTATCATTATCGCAATACCATGAAATATAGTGAGAAAATTCTAAATATATGTTGCCCAACCCTAGTACAAGCTGAAAGAAACTTACCCCAAAACACTTCTATCAATAAAACCAGAATGAAAAGGTCATTCAACTATCCATTGATCGATCCATCCATCCATCCATCCATCCATCCATCCATCCATCCATCCATTTTCTGTCACTTATCCGAGGTCGGGTCACGAGGGCATCAGCTTCAGAAGGGAGGCCCAGACTTCCCTCTCCCCAGCCACTTCTTCCAGCTCATTCAATGTCATTCAACTAATTGAACAAAACTGCACTCCACACTTTTCTCCACCTTATATGTAGAACAATCTTCATTCTCTTGACATTTGTATCTGTAACGTGATAAATTGTGTATATGGGTGTGGATTCTTTTCACTCAGTGTTCCCAAAATCCCACATTAGAGAAGCAAAAACCATCAGCCGTCCATTTCACCCTGTTTAGTATTCTGCCCATGAAACAGTTTAAACCTCATCTTCCATCAATCTATCTGGCAAAAGATATGAGATAACTTTTTTTTTCTTCTCAACAGATGATATTAAGTGCCTCCTATTATCTCCATAGGTCTGTATCGTATTAGAATCTGCAATCGCGGGTCAAAAAGTATACGCCGCTCTTGTCTCGGCCAGTGCAGCAGAATTACTTTCCTGCACACAATGGCTGAATGGGTTGAGGCTTTGTCATTTAAACTGCATAAAGAGGCCAGAAATTGATTTTTATTGTAGATCTTCATATCTAATAAAGCTCTGAGGATCTCCTTTCTTCATTGTCTGAATGGCCGCTGAATGCTTTCAATCTGCCTCTGTTTCATGCATAAAAGTGGAGGCCATGATGATAGGGGCAGAAAGAGGGAGGGGGGAGGAGAGGGGCTGCAACGCAAGTCAAAAGCATCCCTTTTCTCTTTTTTCCTCCTCTCCTTGGAAACTAGACTTGGGGAGGGTGGGAGAGGTGAAGGAGCTGGGGGTAATTGAAAAGTGAAATGTTTTTTTTTTTTCTTCCTCTACCTCTTTGGAAAGAATGTGTCTTTTTCAAACAGAAAACACAGCCAGGACTTGCTTCCGCTAAAAGAAATCCCCTTATGTTGCATCCACAGAACACAGCCAACAAAGATATCAGTCCTGTTGCATTTGGAGGGCAGCCTACTTTGTCACTGCTGTTTTACATGCACAAATAATAAATCTTCTGCCATTGTATGGAAAATTTGATTTTCTTTTTTTTTCTTTCCCTTTTTAAATGCGACTCCCTTTGCAAGAGCTCCCTGTTGCAACTCAGAGAAAATAAATACGCTTTATACTGAATTTTCTTGGACAATTACACCCACTCATCGATATCATTTCATGTTAATTATGAGCTTATTATTATTATTATTATTATTTCCAGGTTGCAGAGATAATGCAAACAGATTCAGTAATCTAAAAACAGGTTGGTTCCTAATTTATTGCAGTTTTTCTGTTATCAACACAAGGTCAAAGCTCCTCCTTGGCATTTTGCACCTTGCCTGCGTGCTTTTTGTAGCAATCAACAAAGATTCGGGCATGATTTTGGCCACCTATATGACCACTAGCGCTTATTTAAAACTCAGTTGTGTCCGGGGATTGACCCTGCTTTTCAGCAAAGTCCACAAGAAGGTCATCCTATTACTACCATGACTCTTTGGTGTATCCATTCCAAAACTCGTTTTGTTTGTCATTTTATTCAGTCGTGTGTGTTATGTGACAGTTACAAAGGACTGCTTGCACACAGCATTTGCTAGGTTATTATATTTAAAATGTCAGACAATCTAGCTATGTATGTTGCTGATATATATCTGCAGCTAAATGTAGTCTAACTGCCCTTAAAGCTGTAATACGTAACTTAACTTTTATGCAAAAAAATGTCCATATTTGTTAGAACTGTCACTAGGTTCTGTCTATATAATGCGAGGCAGATAATTGGTGAACAAATCTCCTCTGCCTTCTTTCAGTTCTATCTAGAAACAACCAATCATGGCCAGGAAGAGGGCCTTAGCGCTGTCAATCATGCTTCTGTATGTGTGAGTGTGTGTGTGCGTGGCTTTGTTGACTTGTAGATGCACAGCAGAATACGGTGCTTCGGTTCAGTTAAAGAAAAAAAGGCAACCCACACAGATCATCAGTAGAGCAGGTGTTTAAATTAGCTACTGAACCACAGCTGTGTTCAGACGGTCACTTATTAATAATTGCAAAATAAACAACAAACCTGAAAACATAACATCGAAACGGACTGAATGTTCTGTGCTTTGTTTGGAAAATTCTGATGTGCTTTTTTTTTTTGGTGTTGAATCCTGATACACTTGTGGACTTGTTGTCAGTTTCTATGGCAACAGGTCTGCGTGTAGCGTAGCCCACAAAGAGTGAGAAAAAGGCAGAATATGAATGGTTTTAAGTTGTTCTTCAATGGTTTTTCTGTTATTTTTCTCTCTGCTGTGGCGCAGTGCAGTGAATGAATAATACCGACATCTCCAGGTTTTGTTTTCTTAACGTAATCGTTCTACTGCTACAGTGCAGATGGCAAGTAAAAGAAGCATTTTTGTGCAGATGCATCACATTTCCAGATTTAAACAACAGAAAATCAATGGATGGATGGAACATCGTATTGTGGGGGTTAAAAATAATACATCCAGATAGCAGCTGTCATTGATAGCTAAGCTCGCTTTGACAGGAAGCATCCTTCTGTGTTAACAGCTCCAGATCTCGTTACACAACCCTTAAAATTACACTTCGCTTGAAAAGTACAACTTATGTTTGAACCAACTCCAAACAACTGACTCCTAACTTGTGATTTAGGAGATTATGCTGGCCAACTTTCAGAGGAACACTTCAGTTTCTTTTCTACCCGTCCAGTCAGACGACGAGCGAAGCCACAGACGAGAGTTTAGCTCTAATATTTACACGGCCCGTTGTGAGGAACACAAGTGTCAGGAAATGTTCCGATCCGAACGTAATTTGAATGAAAAACGCAAGGAACACATGCCTCCTGTTCCTCTCAGTGGCTCTCCAAACAAATCAGTCTCCAAAAGCTTGTTTCAACTGAATGTAATGCAAATGGCACAGCTCACCTAGCCCCTCACAGGGGCTGCGCTCCCCTCCCCTCGTTTCCCTCATTTTAGGTGATGGCAAATTTGTAAACAAAATTTGTTTTCATGCATTTGAATATGATTAATTATCACGGAGTAATCCAGCCACACTTGTAAAGACTTTTCACAAGAGATTAGAATTTCAAAGTGACAACCATGATAGATGGCAGCATTCTGTAAGTGGCAGATTAAAGGTCACAGCGATGAACTGGGGGAACTCGCACGGCATGGTTTGTTCTTTTTTTATATGTTTATTTTTTTAAAGTTGAGGCAGATGCGATCAGAGCTGCGCGGCGAACAGACAGGCGCTTTAAACAGGCAAGAGTGATTATGGAAATGGGTATCTGCTCGCGACGAAACATATGGCAAGCGCCTAATGCCGTGTAACACTAGGGGCTGGGTTTAATCAAACTTCGCCAATTAAAAACACAAATGATATGCAAACATCTGAAAGTCTAAGGAGAAAATACGGAGGATTGTTATTAATGATAGGGAAGGAATCCGTCTCCGCTAATTCTCCGACTGTTTCCTCCACTGCTCTCCTTTCTGCTGATAAGAGTGATCATCATCGCAGGCGCTGCGTAAATAAACACGCTATTTGGAAGAGAAAAAAAAACAAGACAGGAAATCCATGAGGAGTTTACAACAGCAGGATTTAGATCATCCCACTACTCGCAAAAAAATAAACAGAAATGAAGATAGAAATGAGCTTTGTTTTAAAATAAGGGTAGACGATGAGTTGTGTTCATTTCACATCATCCTTTTAGTTAAACAAGCTCTCATTATTGGCCATCATCACCCTTCTTTTCTAAACCAGTAGTTCCTGCAGTCATATGAGTAAATCTGGAAACACTGTTAAATATTCTGAGGGGTAAATTAGTTTACTACCACCAAAATTGAACCTTGTTATGTTTAAGCAAATAGATAACAAAAGAGGCTAGAAGATTCAGAAACCTAATTCTTTATCTGTGGTGGAAATAACTTCAGTATCTGTGTTTCTATTAAACATATATTTGTGCTATCTGGAATTAAGAAAATAAATTTGCTCAATGGAAACAACCATCTGCGTTAGGATGAGATGTTTTCTTTGTCGTATTGAATTGAATTAGGAAACACTTTTTGCATCACGAGTCGTGTGATCAACAACTGGATCTTACTACTGTTACTTTTCTGACTTAAACGTATTTAAAAGAACTCAGAATTTCTGCTGAGTTCAGAAAAAGAAGATCAGACTTTGAATATGGTCAGAACTTTCTATTTCTGAGTGTTTTATGACAAACATCTTTTCTGCTGTGACATCGAAATACAAACATTTTAGACTAATTTGTTCTAAAATGCCTGTGATGCTGTCTGTGATGTCTGATAGCTATTGGTGTTTTGACAACCTGTGTCTATGTTGAGACTCTTATTTTGAAGTACAAGAATAAGGAAATCAATCATCCTTTGAATATGCACTTTGAATTGCTTTGTTGTTGAAAATGTGCTGTTTATATAGCATTTGTATGCATTTAGTCAACATAATAAAGTTGACTAAAATCTGCTTGGCAGACTAAGACTCACAACACTTTTGTTAAAAAGGCTTTGAAGAACTTTTATTTACCCAGTAGGAAAAACACTGCGTGACAAACTACATATGATTGACTTGCTGAGACTGAGAGGTAAGAACAGGAAATGTGCTTCACAATGTCTTAGGGGTGGTACATTAAAGGACAGTTTCACAGTTTTTAATGGCACTAAACTACATCTGATCACCTCTAGTTGGTAATCTGAAATATTTGCACTAGGGATGTGCCGATCAGGTTTTTTCCTACCGATACCGATACCGATCACCCCTGAGGGCCGATCGCCGATTCCGATCCCCGATACCGATCACATAATTATTATTTATTTATTTTT
>CAEGAF010101927.1:0-25641 GCA_903067075.1 Micropoecilia bifurca
TTCAGATCCACTATGACTGACTGACACCTGCTGGTTTGCAACCAGCTTCTGACTGAGAAACCAGTAGCTGCTCCCAGAGTCAGAATCTCACTGAGGAAGAAACTGAATTAGGTTTTCTGTCACTTTATTATTTCTGCTATAACTGATGTATATTCGCATTTAAAATAAGTCAATAGAGTTTAATTAGCCATTTTTATGTCTTTGTGTCATGAGGTAGATCTCAGGCGGCTGGTGAGAGAAAAAGTAGATCTTGGTCTCAAAAAGTCTGAGCTCCCCTGATTTAGATGCATAAAATGTTTTAGAAAACACAGGCAGCTACCTGAGGAGTCCTGTGGACTTTCTGAGCGCTGCTGTGTCGAGGCGATGGTTTAGCAGATTCTGTAAAAGTTGAGGATTTGGACGCCAACACCTGAAATATTTTCTTGTCCACTTTTCCAGTGTATCCATGCAACGTCTGACCTTTAGGAGAAAACTGAAGCAAACGAAAAGGTTTAAGACATAATTTCTACATTGTGACAATCTTTTCTTCTGTCAAGTGAGACGTTTACCATTTTACTTTAGGGATACAGAAATAAACAGGGATGTCCTGATCCAATCAAAGTATCATCCTGTGATAAGAGGATCTTTCAGATTGATTAAACTCCTCACTGCCATTGTAAATCTACTCTGTGTGACTTTCTTGTATAACAGCTGCTATTTTATAAGCCTTGAACTTTATTCTGCTGAGCTAAGACATATGAGCTGGAAAGAGAGATGATATTGGCTGCAGCACAATGTGTCTGTGTCATGTGACCATATCTCTATGTCTACCTTAACCGTCACCAGCAGAGGATTTACTACAGAACGGAAACTGAGGACATACAATTAGCAAAATTAGGAAGCAGAACTGCTCTTCCAGTAAGGTTTGTTTTATTTACTGGAATGACACTGAGACATGCTACATGCTGAATTATCAACAAGTCCTATCAAAACAGACAATAAAAATGTTGACAATTAGCCTAGCAAACTGTACAGAATGAAAACGTTAGCAGCAAAAGTGATATGAGTTTATTTGAGACCAGAAAAGTGTGTCAGGTGAGATATATATTTAGAAAAAAAACGCTGTTATCCAGAAATCCCTGTTCAGACGAAATATCTGACACTGTCAAGAAAAATGGAAACTGCAGCGAGAATCATGACTGGAACACAAGGGTTGTAGAAAATATCCACAGATAAATTATTGAGGTCACTTATGAAAACAAAGAAATAAAATCTTTACTGAGACATTCCTAATAAGTTAAAAAGTTATTTGAATTTCCTTCCTTACCTTTGGACCAGGGGGCCTTATAGGAAGACACTTAGTGGACAGCTTGACATCTTCATAGGGGTAATCCCTGATGCCATCACCTGCAGGTAGACAGTACCTCAACATGTTAGAGAGAAAAACTGGAACATTTCAATCATATCAGACGATCTGACATGTCTAAAAACCTTCAAAAACACAATGCAGATTTTGGTTTCCAAGCACTTCAAGAGATGCTGGTGGAAGACTGCCCATTGAAAAGCAGAGAAAGGTCTGAGCCACGGCCCAGAAATCTGAAATGTTTTAAAAAGGTTAAACATTTCTTCTTCTGAATAACATATCTTAGATGAAAGAATCCATACAAAACAAAAAGACTAAGAAAAAAGTGACTTGTAAGTGCATTTCTAAATAGCTCCAGTAGGAAATGACTAAAATCTGAAGTCTTATCTTTCCATATTTTGAAAGAAAGATCCTAGCTGACAGCAGCCAGAGGCTGTGTGATTACCACATGCTCCAGGAAAGCTCATACTACAGATGTCCATTTAACCCACGGCAGCCGCCCACCAGCCAATGATTTGCTGCCTCTGCTGTTACGTAGCAGAACAGACTGATCACAATCTGGAAATAAATAAATTTACTGCACCACGCAGCCAATGCCTGGAGTTTGGCTTACACACAATATCCTCATAAATGTTGTCATCAGAGTAGGCGTGGTGGAGGTCGGGGTGGGCGTCTCCGTTTCCCATGGTGCCCTGCTGCGCTGTCAGGCGGGCCGCATCTTCATACTCAAACGACTTCCTGCAGGAAGGACACAAGGAAAATTAGCTCAACACTCCATTTTATTCCTATATTGTCTAACATCACATCTTTTAAGGCCGTTCTCTGAGTCGTCTTTAAGCTTCTGCTGAGCTTAAAAACCGGGAGGAGGGGAGACCAGGACACGCTGGAGGGACCATGTCATAAGAGGAAGAAATGGATGGATGGATGGAATTCACGTGATATTTCTGACAGAAACTACAAAGTACAACTAAAATCAAACACTATCTCACCAGAGCTAGTAAGATTTTGAGAGCAACTAGATAGAACTCCTTGATACTGACTTAATTTAGTTTAATTCATTATAATTAGATTTATTTTCATGATCACTAGCTTTTTTAAACACACTGTCTTTGTAATACTTTAACAGCTGCAGCTGTTTTAATTTAATCTGAACTCTGGAGGTGTAAGGTTGTGCTCCTGGCCTGACCTGCTCTTCTTGTGCCTGGACAGCCCTTCGGTGTGGAGGACAGGACATGGTGGAGGTGGGAAGCTGGGTGGCTTCACCAGCCTTCTGCTCCTCAGGCTGCAGCTGTTGATGTGAGGGTTTGCGTTGTCCCAGCACATCCTGGTGTTGGTGCTGGTTCCGCGGTACTGGAATGTGCGCCGGGGTTTGGGGGGGGGCGGCGCGGCGCTCGCCTTGCTCCTGCTGTTCTCCCACAGCAGCCTGTCTCCCTCCAGCTTCCTCCAGAAACCCCGAGATGTGTAGAAGTTTCCAGCAGGCATGTTGTCGTCCTGATCCCCAGCTGAAGGAGGCAGAGGCTTGGAGACGATTAAGATGTCAGGAAGGCGATCCGGTTTCCTGCCATTAGCTGGAAAGGCTGGGTCGGCTGAAGAAAGGGCGTCTGTGTTACATTTGGAAGTTGCAAAGGTTTTTGCTGTGCTGTGTTTTCCAGGAGATGGGTTTGGAAATGAAGTGGAGGATTTCTTGAACAGTTCTGACTTTCGAGCAGCCACGCTGTGGACGTGATGAGCTGGAGATTCCCTGAAGTCTAACTCTGTACTTTTTGCTCTTGAGCGGCTGTCTCTGGCATGAATCCCTTCATTGGAATATCCATTCTCCAGAAGGTCACTGGACAGCATTCTGGACACAACAGGAGGCTGTGCTTTGACTCCTCCAGCCCTGCTGCTGCTCTGTTGGGTCCGACTCTCCCACTGGGAGATCTTGTCCTTAATGTTTCCCCCCTGGCCTGCCGGCCGGCCCTGCCGGATGGCGCTGGCCTCATCCATCCCCCGCCTGCCCTGCTCCATGGCCAGAGCCAGCATGGCTCACCTCCACTGCTCCATCAGCAAACACAGCAAAGGCCTTTCTAACAAACGGAGAGCAATAATCCACTCGATCAGGTGTTTGGTCCAAGTTATCAGCCAACAGACTTAGAGCGGCTTCCTTCTTCTTGAACCAACCAAGAGTCATTTCTCTCGTCTCATTTTGTAAAAATCTAAAAAGAAGCAAAGACAGAAAAATTGCCTTCAAAAACACAATCCCAGCCACTACACTGCAAGGTCACAGAGGTCAAAAGGCAACAACAGGATAGTTTACAAAAAGGTGGAGTGAGGAACAGAATGAAAAGACCGGCTGCACAGAAATAAGTAAATTTAGAGAAGAAAGAGAGACGGTGACAGGGAACTAGATTACCACAAGAGCTCTGCAGCTGGTTTGTGGCTTGAGCTGTCCAGGCTTTCAGCCGGAGGGGAATTCTGCGTCGCTGTCATCGGAAACCTCACTGCTGCCTAAATATGAAATGCCAGTGATATAACAAAGTGCTGCATCTGATTTAATGCAACAACAAAGCTGCCTTTCACAGGAATGGAAAGTATGGGCTCCAGTCAGAGCCAAGGAGACGCAGTTTGATCAAAGGGAGTCCAGAGTTATGAATTTCACTACAAGCTTCTTACCACAACTCTTCATTCTGACAAGTTTACAGCATAAATGTGGCTCCCTTCTAAATGATGAGTTTGTGATGTGTTCTTGTCATATAAAAAGTTCTTACATTTTTAATACATTCTGAGGTTTTTATTTTAATCTGTATTAGAGACTTGATTTTTATCTTCTCTACCCATAAATGACAGGCTGATTGGTCATAGACCTTCTTTGGATCAGTACACACATATTACCTAATTTTACAGGTTGTGTTAGCAGGAACACTCTTCATAGTAGAAGTTGTTACAAAAAGAGGCTCATATTGCCAATTTCAGCATTGATCAAGAGTTTAAAAATGAAGTCAGAGGAAGCAGAGAGATGTAAGAATCTATTTAAAAAGAAATCATATCTTCATTCAATGTATTGAAGATCCAGGAGGGTGAGTGAGAGCAAGGCTTTAAGGAAATAAGAAGACTGAGCGGAGTGCAGGAACAATATTACATAAAGAGTTTAAACAAAAAATGTTCACATTATTTTGAAATAATATTAAAACCCTGTTTCACATCTAGCGTGAAGTCAGCTCTGCTAAAGTAGAATATGAGTTCTGATGAGGCCCATTAGTCAGATTAACAGTCATTTTTAACACAAGTAATCTTTATACTAAAGGCAAATATTACACATTTCTGTATTATTTTATTTGGTTTGCTGCAATATTCTGTAAGTGGAAAATCATCATAATTAACAGAAATAAAGCCTTTCAAAGATCCATCTGTGTGTAAATAATCTATGTGTTTCGTGTCGTGGTTATGTTCCTGCAATTAATGGACTTTTCAATAATATTCTAAAAGGTCTGTATGAGGAAGGTTACATTATGAATACTATATTGTTATCTTTTATATATGTACTAAAGTCAAAGGATGATCATCCTTTTTGTTTAAAGGTTTTGGTGGGTGCATCAAAAAATCTCCTTGTTTGAGATTTTGTTTAACCTTATCTGCCTTCTGATTTGGAAATTTATAATTGCATTCTTGCCATCTTAAACATTCAAATAAAAATGTGCAGTTTTCTGTTTAGATTTTCCCTTGCATGAGTTTCTGTCAAACACACATTCCTTTCTGCACATGCTCAGACAGGCACATCTCTGGTAGATATTTTTCAAAGGGTGATGATGTAACCTGGTTTAAAACTACAACTTCTGGTGTTTTCTTTTTTCAAAACTTTTAATTTACAACCTCACTCATGGTAACCTGAGCCCAGAGCATCAGGTAAAAGGCAAACATGACCAGCTGCTGTCAGCTGGTTATGGAAAGCATTTCACCCACATTTAACGGATGATGAAACTCAGACATAATATAAATATTTGTAACTAACTGAACTCCCTTCTCCGTCTGTAGCACATGAAGCGATAATGACTTGCCGCAGACATTAAGTCGTTTATATCAGGATCCACTTTGACTCTTATTCAGCATTAGTCGCTATATGCTTCTGCACCGAAGCTCCTCTCACTGCATGGAAACTAACTATTGGGACACATGAGGAAGCTGGAAGAACCCGATAAAAGGGAAATAGATGCTCATAATCACAATAACTGAGCTGAATTCCTGCAGAGCAGCACAACACCAGGGCCAGCAAAATCTACATTTAAATAGGGACAGCCTAAAAATTATGCTTTTGTTTAGTTTGACCTAAATTAAACGTATGCACTGGAATGTCGCTGTAAAACGGCCAGATCTCGAGATGACAATGCATCCCCAAATTGACCCACTTCTGCAGCGTTTGTCTGGACTCCACAGGAGGGCATGAGCTGGGTTTCCTCAGCGGCAGGAAGAAGGATCCGCAGCCTGTCTGTAATTACGGTGCTGAGAGAGTTGTGACCACTGATCTCAGCTATCTTTGGACTTTTATGATTACACCATGTGATGGCAATCCAGCCGTACCTCTTAAAGACACTGAATCCTGAAATGCACTGGCTGCATGACAGTTACCATAGCACCGTATTAGCAAATCAGCATGAGCTTCTTCTGCTTATTTCTTCTGCTTTTAAGAGCTTATTGTAAAGCGTGTTGCACAGGTTTAAGAAGCTGATAAAAGCTGGTTAACTGGACAGGTAGCCTGCAGTCACCTGCCACTCAGCTTTGAAATGTCCCCTCAGTGTTGGGGGCGTTCCCGGTTTTTACAGCAGAAATTATTTCCAAACTAACAGCTTAGTCTTTGTGGTAAACCAGGAGAAGTGTAAAGGACATTTCTCAGCTAGTTGGTCTGCAGTCCACAGCAGGAAGGGGCAGAACTGTTATACTCCATGCTCCACTTACAGCTGCACCAGGTAACTTTTATTACTTTTTTAACATATTTGTGGAAACTGTCACTTAAGTTTAGTATGAGACAAATCTGTGAAAATCAAATATTGAGCTCTTTTGGCTTCTCCCAGTGGTAACTAGAAACAACCAATTGGAGACAGGAGGCGGGTCTTAGCGCTGTCAATCAAGCCCATGTGCATACCGTTGAGCTGGTAACTATTTCTTTGGCACATTTAACATGCTGTTTGCGAAATTGATTGACAGCGCTAAGCCCCTCCCCCTGGCTCTGTGGTTGTTTCTGACTGGAAGCCGTGCGCTTGTTGAGTAGCAGGAGATCGAGATTTCACAGGTTCTCTGTGTCTTATTATTCTGTCATGACATAATGACACGTTAACAAATATGTGTATTTTTTGTCACATTACATACTGTGGCAACTCTGTGAAAGAACTTTTAATGTTTAGAAGTTTTAAAGCCATACCTTTTAAAACCTCATTAAACGTTGATACCAGTATACAGTTATGTCAGAACCAGGTTAGACAGAAACCAGACGCATCACAAAGTATCCTGTCATCCCTTACAGCAACTAAATTAAACCTAATTGTACTTCAGAGTCCTCCCCAACACGCCCTCCTCAAGATGGCGGCATGACAGGACATGTTGCAGCTGAGCTGTTGAAGAGCCCTGGCTCACCATCAATGGTGACGGTTAATGCTGTAATACAGGAAAACTGCTGCTTTGTACAAGCCAGGATGAAAGAGCCTTTAAATTACTGATCAAACAGCAGAAAGCTCAACATTCTCCACTAGAAACCTGCATGACATGACAGTTACATCATTTACAATAAAAAGTTTACAAAATAGTCATACAAAAATAATAGGGAGTCATTTATTGATTTAGCAGTTTCTCCTTCACTTGCATATGATTTAAATAAATGAATAATGGCTTGATAATACACACTTCATATTTTATCAAGCAAATAAATATTACTATGGTTTTACAAAAAACACCCCACTGGCAGAAAGAGAAGTACAAACATGTTTATATTAAAAATGCAGCTTAATTTCCCTGAAATGGTTAAACAAGATTATTAAACGATGCAAAAATATGTTGGAAAGAAGAAGACAGGAGGATTTAATAACACAGTTAAGATGCATTGTGTTATTTTCAGACATATTTTATAACAGTTAGCATAACGTTCATTTAGCAACTGAATGCAAATGGCTGTTTGCCGTTAACTTAAACAAAGACTCATAAAGTTCAATGAAAGCAGAAATAACGCAGTAATACTAGGAATGAGTAGCAGTGAGTCTACGTACCATAGCAGCTCAAGGTGCTCAGTAAAACTCATGTCTTTTACTCCTGTCGCTTCCTAAAGAAGATCAACATAAAGTCTCATCGTTCACATGAGGCGGGATTCAGACTGGAAACTTCCTCTAATCCCAACCAATCATAGAGAAACTTCCTCTAATCCCAACCAATCATATGAACACGATCAAAACCAGCCGATATTCAGCCACCTGTAAACACCAACAGTTTCAAAGAAGCACAGGAGCAGAGAAACCAAATCACTTCTCGCCTCTGGACAATAATATGAAGTCAGACGGCAGGCACTGCTTCCGGATGTGCTTTTCAAAATAAAACCTGGACGCCAGACCAAAGGAGCGATGTTCATAGCGAGGGGAACTTTATTATGCCAGCTCAACAACTTCCGGTTGTCACTCGCCCTGTTTCTGTGTAACTTGACAAAGTTTTGCACCGTGAGAAAGTTTTTTTTGGAGTTTTTCAAGTGGGAAGACGTCCCACTTGAAAAACCGTCCACGCCCCCTGTGGCGTGGACGGTGTCCACGCCACAGTAACGTCACTGCGGCGTGGCAGCGACGTCACGGTGTCCACGCCACAGCGACGTCACGGTGTCCACGCCACAGCGACGTCACGGTGTCCACGCCGCAGTGACGTCACTGTGTCCACGCCACAGCGACGTCACGGTGTCCACGTCACAGCTGTCAACATGAATAAGGACAGATCTTCTGACGTGGAAAATTCAGACCCACATGGTGAAATACATGCATAAGCCTGTACTGTAGTTAAGAACAGACTCCTAAAATGTAGTTACATTGTGTCATTTATACATTAAATATTGAAATGTCAATCCACTTACTCATAATGTGAATTATATTAGTATGTTTGATCTATATTAGCATTTCATTAAGAAATTCATGTCAAGAATCAAAATGATGTTTAATAAATCAAGACGACAAACAACTCCATAAAATGTGAACGAACATTTACAACAACCAAGTTCCTCTTCTTTATGCTGACGCAACAAAATCAAGATAGACCTAAACTTTGAGCGACATAAAAATACTTATACATTTTCACAGGCAGCACAATTCAATAAATCATTAAACAACATGCAATTGCTCCTTTACAATGATATTTCAGTTCTTTGTAGAAAGAAATTACAAATGTATTTATTTGACTGTTTCTTTTTCGTTGAAACATTTATCAGTTTATTTCTCATTTTAATTTGATATTCTTCATTCTATTGTGCATATATTCATAGTTTCACATGCTCATTAAAATCCTTCAGACTTCACATGTTGCTGTTGTTACGCTGCTTCAAGCTAAGTAACTGTATGATGACTAAATCAATGCAAGTTTATGCAAGTAACAGAAAAGAAAAGAGAGTTATTTGTTATTTGTAATGTTTTATTTCCATTGACTGTTGTGCATAATGTTTCTGGAAACAGTGAAATCCATTTATCCAAATGCTTCTGTCTCAGAAGGATCCAACAGTAGTTCATCAGAAGTGTCTGTTTCTTTAAATGTTGTAAATGGTTTATTTTGTCAAAGTCCTCCTGCAAAAACCTGAGCATAATCCTGTCCACACCGTGTTCAGGTGAGCTTTGAGAAGAGGCTGATCGCTGTTCACTCCACCTTCAGGCCCTCCCTGATGATGTTTCTGCTGGTTCACTCCACCTTCAGGCCCTTCCTGATGATGTTTCTGCTGGTTCACTCCACCTTCAGGCCCTCCCTGATGATGTTTCTGCTGATTCACTCCACCTTCAGGCCCTCCCTGATGATGTTTCTGCTGGTTCACTCCACCTTCAGGCCCTCCCTGATGATGTTTCTGCTGATTCACTCCACCTTCAGGCCCTCCCTGATGATGTTTCTGCTGGTTCACTCCACCTTCAGGCCCTCCCTGATGAGGTTGAGCTCGTAGCGCAGCGTCTCAAAGCGGTAGGCCGTGCGGATCTGAGCCACGTTGGTTTTACGGATGTCGTTGCCCTCTGGGCCTTCTTTCTGGTAATCTGAACCCAAGAAGTGAATCTTTTCCTGAAACCAAAGCCCAGGTATGAGAAGCAGATCTACTCCAAACAGGCCTGGTTGGTGCCAGGTGAATACAAAGGAGTTTTCATTTAAAGCAGTGTCCTAATGTTAGCTACCTCATGAGACAAGCCACTCTGCAGCACACTGTTCCTCGCAATCTCACACATGTCACAAGTGCTTAGCTTGAACACTTGAGCTGCGATGGCGTACTCTTCCATTAGGGGTTCCTGTGAGCATAAAACCAACGTATGACCTTAAAACAACTGTAGAACATAAGTGCTGAGCCTTTGAGCTCAGCAGTTAACATGTGATTGATATGCATCATTGTGGCCCTAAGCCCTGCAGACCTTGGTGTAGTGGAACTGCATGGGGTCGTCAGTGGACAGAGACACCATCAAGCCCTTCTGGTGAAACTCCAGCAGCGGGTTCTTGGCATACTCCAGGAACAGGCTGTTGTTGCTAAGGGGGGACATGGCGATCGGGATCTGGGTCAAGAAGTACAAGTACTGCAGAACTGGACTCTGTTTGGAAAAACATTGACAGGTACAAATCATGAGTTTCTGAGATTAGACATCATTTGTCAAGGCCTGGCAGTCTGAGATGCTGTTTCCCTTACACTCAATCTTTCAAAAATATTTTCTGCCACTGTCACTAGCAAAGAATTGTCAAGAACCAGCAATACAATCGACAGTACTAACACTTTACAAGGAGAGTAATTAGCATTTAGCATATTTTAGTATTTCGTTTTTAGGTTAGAAATAACAGAAATTTGCTTTGGGACTGGCCCCACCCAATACATGCTTTACATTTCTTTAACAATATTTAATAAAGAATCTGACTGATTTAGCATAAATAGTTAAAGATATTTTCTCAGAATATTTTTCAAGATATACCAGAGCTTTTAGGAACTGAATTACTTGAATATTACCAATGTGTAAAGGACAATTTCATCAAAAACAAAGCATTTGCATTTATAATTAAAGCAAAAATAATGAAATCAGATCAACATTGAGTCTCTTAGCACCTATAATAGGAAGTAATTTTATTTTGAAGTGCCTTTGTTTCCTATATAAAAAGGTGAACTGTGCAAGAATAATGTTACATATGTTTTGTAATCCCATATCAAAGTTGAGATCAATCTAGTCGTAGAACTAGAGCGATCAAAAAATAGTGATCATTCTAGTTGTAAGTCAAAAAGTAGTGAACATAACAGTAGTTATGTTATTACATAACTACTGTTATGTAATAACATGAATAACAGTTGTTTTGGTGCTGGCAGCTATTGCCAAGGCATCTTGATCATATATTTAACACAAAAGGAACATGCACAGTTTCAGGACTTCTGAAGTAAAGTAAAAACCAGAAACTCCAGGCTGTGATGGACATCAGCACATTGTCATCAGCAGCCAGGAAAGCAGGTTCAGTGGGAGACTAAGGAACCACTTGGTGCCTCATGCAATCAAACTCTTCAACTCCTCACTGCAGGCTGGAAGGAGGCTGACAGGAGAAATAGAGCAACTATAGAATCAGGCTAAATGTTAATGATTGTTTTTTTTTATGTATTTGATGTTATTGGTGCTACAATTACCCTGAGAATAAATCCCAAAGGGATGAATGAAGTTTACTTTTTCTGTCTGTCTATCTTACCCAACCGTTCCTTCAGTGATGTCTGATGAGTTGAATCAAGTTGTGTTCATAAATACATCATTAAATAGTCTCTTCCTTTCACACCTCCCTGACAAAAGGTTGGCAGAAGAAATGGCACTTATTGAAGACTGTTTCCTGACTGACCTTTTTGAGGTTAAGCCCATGAGAGATGTTGTCAGCAGTCATGAAGGCTGCCAGTAAGTGTGTGACGGCTCCAGCCTCCCCACAGTGAGGCCTGAATGTGAACGTGTTCAATCCTCTCTGTCTACAGAGCCAGAAGGAGGCAAATAAACAGAAAAACAAAAATACAGACAACATCAGCTTCACTTCTAGAGTCACATGATTGTGCTTGGAAGCAAAGATACTGACCTGCGCAGCTGGTTAAGAACAGCAATGTTGGCATACATGTAGTAGATATAATAAGTGTAGGAGGGGTTCTTGACGATGTCCCACTCTTCTGGTTTTGGACTTTTTGTGGAGAACATGTGGCCACTGTGTTTGGACTCATCGTCCACACTGTCAAATCCTGTCACCTGCACAACAAGAGGAACCTTCAACACAATACTAACGTTTCATTTTAGGGCAAGTTTTATCTCATTAGTTAGAGTGTTGTCAAAATAGGTATTTCCTAAGATCTGTCTTAATATTTAGATTTTCATGTTGACTCACATGCTTAAGGAAGATGCTGAGCTCTGGATTGGACTGTGGATCAATGGTGGCCTGAAACACGGGAAGGAAAATGTTCTCCAACATTTTGCCAAAGTGTGGTACAAAGTTCCTGCCTCTGAAGATGTCACTGAAGTTGAAACAACAGAAAAAAACATCATTTACCCTTCTGGACCACAATCAGAAATACAGATGTTTATTACATACTAAATAGATTTAGGGTTTTAGATAACTTTAAACATATCCAAAACAGGAAAAATGTACATTAAAAATGCTACAGACGCAGCCATTCTATAAAATTATGAAAACTTACTAGATCCTGGGGACTTGAATCATCCATTTGAGGTTGGGGGAGAAGACTCTGTGCTTTACAAACCAACTGGAGAGTTTACCCCACTCACTGGGATTACAACCATAGATAGACAGACGGGGCTCAGCATACTGGTACTTGGCTTCCTCCAGGTCACTGGCTACTTCCTGTAGTCAGAACAATATACAACTCAGCATCTTTCAAGACTAGATGCATCATAAGGAAAAGACACTTTTTAAATTTAGTTCTTGAAATTTCACAGTTATTCTTTTACATGTATATGTAACAATAATGCCACTTTTCAGGTTTCCTGAATCTATTTAACTAATGAAGTGTTATGGATTTCACTGTCAAATCCTAATTCTGCTTAAACAGAATGACAGCAGCACGATAAAACAGCCTATCTGCAGATACTCCTTTTATGCCACAACCCTAAAAAACAGAATCTCTAAATGGCTTCAACACTTGATTCAGACTGGTAACTAACACAATCAGAAAATGCTGTTGATAAACACGGTTGGAATTTATATGCCATCATTTCCTTAAAATGCTAACAAGTGCTAACTTTAGCATGTTTGGTAAGATAACCCAACTCTGAATACTCTCTTAGCAGCACTATTTAAACTGTCATAAGCTAAAATTGCACCAATCCCTAAAATCTTACTAACGAAACATTAACAGCTAATAAAAATGACTAATTTAATCCACTAGACCTAATTTTGGTAAAATGTTAGGATTCACTTTTATGCTAATTAGTTGAAATGATGATAATTGCATGTTAGCAAACAGTAGCTGTAAAAAAGCAGTTTTGGAGAAAAAAAAGTACCTTTGATTAAAAACATGTCCTATTATGCTCAGTTTAGATGTTGGCTAATTTTGGCGCTTCAGGGAAAAATATCTACACTGTAAACTATGATTATAGCAAGATAACTGGCGTCTCTAGCATATGCCATACATTAGTTTACATATTTGCACATCCAATGCAATGATCATCGGTATTTATGCTATCAGTATCATAACATGATAAGCTACAATGCTCAAATGAAAACTTACACATGTTTGCATTTACAACTATAGGATATTTTCTGAGACCTTCCTTTACACCTTTGTCCTGTAAAAACCAATATAAATGCATTTTAGGACAGAACTCGTTGCATTGCAGAGTTGTGTTTGAACCAGCTGACCTTAATAATAGTGGCAAAATATTCCCCGCCGATGTGGTTCTCGGTCTTCAGGTAAAGGTCCCGCAGCTCGCTGGCGCCCACCGGGTTGTACTTGGCGTTGAACTTATCGAAACGCTGGAATGTTTGTCTCCCCTTCAGAAAAACACAGTTCAAAAGGTCTCTGGATGTTGAATATTTTTCATATATTAAGTACGCACTCATTCATGTTAATTTGACCTTTTTAATGGTTTAAACAGTATATTTTACAGTAAAATATGCTAAAACAGTTTACTAAATGTACTAAATACAGTATATGTTGCTGCGTGTTGCTGCGCTCACGGCGTGCACGTCCAGGGAGTCCACGGTCAGGTCGTAGGGATGCAGGCCGAGCGACTCGAACAGTTCCCTCATGCTGACCTGCCTCCCGTCCAGGCTGTGCACCACGCGGTCCGCGTCCACCCGGTAGGACCTCTTGATGAAGCGCAGCAGATGCTTCTGGTTCATGCAGGCAGCAGCGTGGATGTGCGTGTCCACCTGAGACACCGCGGAGACAACACAGTGTGAGGCCTGAATCTGGTCACTAGAGGGCGCCACAGCAGAGGCCTACGAGTAATTTAACCTACAAGTAATTGAATGTTTAATACATTTTTACGCGTTATGTTTTGTGTTAGTCTATAATCGTTCATAGTGGTTGGTGTTTGCAGGACCTTCCTGCAGTTGTAGAAATCCCTGTGTGGATTCATCTTCAGCTCCTTCATCTCCTCCATCTCGTTCAACATCTCATGCACATTGAACTTGGACATCAGGAACTTCAGGCGCCTGTGAGTGTAAGTCTTCCTGCAAAATACATACAAGCTTGTAGAAAACTCTAAGAAATGAAACTCTATTTATGGGCGATGCAGCAAAGAGTTTTTGTAAATGGTGAGTAGACGTAAATCCGACAATTTTCTGATCAAAAGTTTTACTGAAGAACAAATCCGAGTAAAAACACATCTCTGAGGCAGAGTTTTTAGCATGTTAAGCCATGCTAAAAACCCATGTGTTTAGCATGGGTTGACATTTATCCTCCTTCTTATTGTTTTATTGGACAGCATGTGGTGCCTTGCACTGTCAGTCACTTCTAGTTCAAGAGAAATGATGGTTTTCATAACATTTAAAGAGTGAAAGTTAAGAAGACGTTTCAGCACGGACTCACGTCGGGCCCTGAGCAATCAGCGCAATGAGGAAGTTCATGTCGTCGATGAAGGTGTTGTAGTCTGGATGAGGCAGGTCCTTGGGCTGATGCTTGTCAGCAGCGGCTGCGTCGTTGTACACATACATGACGCCGTCCTTCATACGAGCCACATAGCCAAGATTCTCCGGCAGGTCTGAGGTGCCCAAAGGGTCCTGCCCATCTTTTGGAGGAGCATTGAAGACTGAGGATTCAACCATTTGGTAGAAAGAAAAGCCATTAAGTCAAAGAATAAATCTTGCTTTGTGGATGATGCTTCTCTGTTTATTAAGGTTTTATTGGCCTTTATTTGATAGTTAATTGATAGGAAAGTTGGTAATGAAAGATGGGGAAAGACATGCAGCAAAGATTGCCAGGCTGGGAATCAAACCTGCAATGGATGAGTTGAGGACTAAGGCCTCCATACATGGTTGTGCTTCACCCCACTTGTCTGTTTGTGATCAAATCACGATGCTAGTCTTTGTGTCTTCTCACCTGGCTGCACTTCATCTTCCACTTTGAACGAGTTTCCCTCTATCTGACGCAGGAACTGGGAGGCTGTTCTGGGAAAGTGCTGATAGGCCAGCCTCATGTATTTCTCCCTGATGGTTAAAGCTCGGTACAGACCCTTACAAGACAACTCAAAGTCATCCATGGTCACCTGTGCAGAGGAGAAAACACAGACAAAATATAGAGTTCATGTTTATTAAAAACATTTCTTAGAGTTGATCTCATCTGTAAGGCCAACTGAACTATTTTATGAATAAAATATAGAAGGTCTGAGGTCTGACATATCCAGCTGGCCCAGTTTTTCAAAGGAGAGTAAATACTTCAAGTTTTGTTGGCTGGTGTTATCTTGAATAAATTGATTTATGTATGTAAGGATCAGAAACATTTACTTGGTTGAGCTTTACGTCCTGTTATAACGTTATTTCCTCATCGAAAACGTACTGATAGAGTTGAATTGATTCTTTCATGAATGTTTGATAAATCCTATAGTCTCCCTGTCAGCCATGCAGCTGTGCAGGATGCCTGGTTGGGCCGAGCCTGTGAGGACAGAGCTCCTCTTCAGAGCTCCGCTTCCCCATTCAGCTCCTTCAGACTAGCCAACAGCAGTTAGCGCCACCTGCTGGGTTAATTACAGCGGCTATTCCTCAGAGCAATACTCGTACAACTTTTATTAAAGGGTTAATAGAGGAGCCATGTCATGAGGACTTTCTGAAAGCGAAGCTTCAGAAAGAGCAGGAGTTTTTAAAGAGACAGCAGCACAAAATGCTTTAAATCACAAAGTCAAATTTCTTTTAAGTCATGTTTGATATGTACAGTATTTTTATAACAACTGAAGAAAACATAGTTACTTCACTGTGTTGTAAAATGGTGCCATGTACCTGGAAAATACATAATGTTGCCCCTTTAAAAAAGTGTAACAAGATGTAAAAAAAATCTATCAAATTTCACATGGATGTTTATATTTAAAATGGTAACTAGACTGAACTTTTCCAGTCACATTGATCAGTAAAGCCACATTCACACACATTTGTACCCCAGTGCACAGATCAGTGTGTGACATGTGACAGAGGTAAGGTGGAATCAAACCTACAACTACACGCCCTACAAGATGTCTGCCTCTATGTAGAATGTGTTGTCATTAGAGTTCATGCTGAGACTTGCAGTTGGAGCTGCCATAACAAGCCAGTTCATCTGCAGCATTCCTGTCTGGAACTGGAGATTCCAAACTGGTGTCCCTGCAACCTGAGCTCCGATCCGGCCCTGGCCTCAGCGATGGCCGCTCACTCACTGAGAGATGCAGTCAGTGAAATTTAATATCAGGGAAGTGGAAACTACACCTGTGATCAACATACTGCCAGTTTTAAGTTTGTCATATATTTTATCACTTCTCTGTAATAAAAATACTCATCTGACCAGTTATTCAGCAACAGACTATTAATATCTCTTCATTACGACGACATCTTGACAAAAGTTCAGACTTGAAGAATGTAGGGAGTAAACTGTGTCAAAACGCTTGGGGGGTCCAAGGCTTTATGAGGCCCAGGGCAGAATTAGATGGGGGGCTACTTCCTGTTAAACCCACCATGATTTAGAACAGATCTGGTCAAGTTCAAATCTGTACTAAATCAGATTTTTATTCTTTTTTTTACTCTAACCAGATTTGGATTTATTTTCAGATTTGAATGTAACATTTGTCTTCTGACTAATATTAGGAGTAATATTTATATGTTGGAAGCTGACCCTGTGGAGGAAGCTAAAGATTAGGATGATGTAACATCGGTATTCCAACCTCATTTGTAATACTTGAAAGTAAATAATAAATACTTTTCTCCTTCCCCACTTTCATTAAAATAAACATTTGGCACCACAAGTCCCTAGTTTAGGCCTAAGTAGTGTAGTTGGTCTTCCAGTTGATTCCAGGAAGTAGCCTGTACCCCAGCAGCATAGTCACCAACGATGGCCACTCTCTGGAAGTCGGGGACCTCCAGATAGGTGGGGATGTCCTCCTCCACCGGGGCGGCAGCTGCCTGGGGGGCGGCCAAGGTCCGGCTCAGCTGGAGCCTTTTGCTGTTAGCCGGACACAAACAGTACAAACACTCTTAGACTTTGAACTATGTGAGCTACCCCTGAATTTAAGAATCACGTGTTTGATTTGATTGTATTTTGCGGCGTGCTGCGCCTCACCGTTTCTCTGCATCATCATCAGCATGCAGGTGGTGAGCCATCTCCTGGTGGAGGATGGGACAGTCTTCAGCCACATCAAACAGGGAGATCTCGTCTCGCACCTGCTCGTCTTTAGTCTCTGATGCAAAGACCTTCTCAGCAAAGGCCCTCATGTTGTCATCAGTCTCTGCCGGGTGTCACAAACGTTTTTACTAACTCAAATGTGTCATCATGCAGGACTGGACAGCTCTGCTCAGACCACATTCAGGAACAACTTCTAATCTAGTTTGCAGAAACATGACAGCCATATGCATGACGCTCACATGTAAAGCTTATTTAAACTGATGCATTCAGACTTCATGACATGCGTTGACTAGATATGACCAAAGACTGACTCAAACACTACGAATCTGCAACTCTGACAACAGATCTATAGATTTAATATCTTCAACACACAAGTCTGGACTTGTGTGTTTAACCCTCTTTTGCAAGTATCTTTGCTTTCAAGGTGTCAGACTTTCTTGTAACCATAGCAGTCAAACCAATCGTTCTCCAGAGTTTTTGAAAGTTTGGGAAACCAAGAAGGCCCGACTCCTTGCAAGGACTAGATACGAAAACAAGGGAAAGTTCTGGAAGTGAGTCTGATTGATATGAGAGGTGATATTAGAAAGTGTCTGGTTGATAAATGCTCGTACTTTACAGCCAACAAAGTCTAAAACAACACGACTAATCCAACATGGAGCTGAACATGATGCTTGGCTTTTCAGCTTCCCTACTTACTCTGTTGAACTGATTGTGCTGTTCAGGAAAGTTGCGTCAAACAGGATAAAAATCACAAAAAGAGAGGGTTAGAAATACATAAGTTAGAAATGTTATAATCATGTCACCAATCACATATTAAAATGAAAGAATCATAGATGTTCTACAGCAGTAAGAAATGATGGGAACCTGGAGGTTAGATGAGGGTTTAGGAGTGAGAGGATGATATGAAAACGGCTTAAAAACGAGTTAATCCATGAATTCATAAACAGATGGTAACTGTATTTTCACATCACATACAAACGATTTCTGATTTCACAGCAGAGCAACTTTGAGTCAAATAAACAAGAACTGGGAAAAAAAAATGCTGTAGATTTTAAAGGCACTTACTGATTCTTTAAGAACCATTTGTGTAAATTTTGTTCCGACTGTTTAGGTCAATAACTTGTGATTGAGTTTGTGTTTATTGTGCGAATGTCCAAAAATCAGTTCATTCTGAAAACTTTGTGTTGTTTCCACATTCAGTTCCTCTGTTCAAAGCGTTCAGTACGTTTTTATAAAACAAACTTTTTCAAAGTGAATTTTTACCAGACATAAAATGGTGGAGCTCTGAGCTCTATGAAGAAGTAAAAACATAAATGTTAGTGAACCTTCAGTAGTTGTGGAATATTTCAATCACAATTCCAACCAATTGCATAAAGTGGCTTTCATTTTTGGTCTAAAACTACTGTAAATAAAATAATTAAGAATACATTTGTTTTGACTTTTATTGTTTATTTTGAAGGTTTAAAAAAAATCTCCAGCTGTGCTTGAAAAACTCTTTGTTTAGTGGAAACTAATCCAGCTGATGTAAGTATTTCAGATGTTGAATGAGAGATGATCAAATGAGAGTAGAATAGAATTTATTACCACCATTTAAAAAATGGAAAATAAATATAAGATAAAATGGGCCCATAAAATGAGGAAGCTCTTAGCACGATGTTAGCATGACTGTAGCATGACTGTGGCGTGAACTTAGCGTGATGATAATGTTAGCATGATGACATTATCCTGAGTTGCTGTGCATGAAATGCCAGGTTCAGTCTGACAGAAGGAGGGTTTATTTCAGTGAACCTAACAGGTAACTTTGTTTCCAGGCCCGTTCCTCAGGACCATGCGGCCCTGGGTGGGAGCCAGACCTCTAATATCATGAGCTGCTTCTGGAAGACAAGCTGCTTCCTTCTGATTTGTGTTATTTGGTCATTCACCTGTGGTTTGGGTTTAGATCCACAGCGTTGTAGAACTATCAGACCAAATCCCTTTCTCCACCAACTACTACCTCATTACATTACACTACATGCCAGATGCCTCTTGCCTGGGAAAGGCAGGCCTATAATTAGCTCCCATCAGAGCTGTGGTTCAAAATAAACCTTCTTCATGCTGCAGATCTGATACAACCAAGGAAATCAGAAGAGGTTGGATGAGCCAAGATAAAACTCAGGGAATCTCAGCTGACACGTCTATCATCATCCTGCTGCGCCTTCAGAGGTGATACTCAAGCAGCTACTGTATTCTGCTTTATTATAGCTTTATCCCCCTGACTGCTGCAGCAATAGATGATAAGAACTCGCTAAAAGTCTAGACCCATCGTTCTTTTGAAATTAAGTGCATCAGAACCAAAGTGAACTGGCAGATAAAATTGACAGCAAGGATGTAAATTTACTATGAAAGCTAAGAACTGTGCTGTGTTTACCGATGTGGGTAGAGTATCCAAAGACTCCACTGATGAATTAAAAGTAATTGGTCAAAAATCTACTCTGGTCCTGATTGATCCAAACATCAATCAGGACCAGAGTAGCTTTACATCCACATTCATATTTAAAATCACATCAGCAGACTGACCAGAATGGAACATTATTTGATCAAAATTGAAATAATATAAAAGAACATAGTGACAAATGACAAAATCAGGGAAAAGAAAACATTTCTCCAGATAAATTTCTATCGATGCAAAACTTATGAAACTTCAACCAACATAACTTGTAGGTGTGTTTGGTGGATTTTTGGTCAAAACAAGTTTATTCTTCATTCAGCGAAGTTACTCAAGTAAGAGTAGAGATACTTCTTAATAAAAATACTGACTACATGTAACTCAACTCTGTGCATTTCATGCTGATGTCTTTTCTCAGGTTGTCTAATGTTTCTTCATCCTGTGGGTGATTTTTTAAAATACCAAATAAAAAAAGTTCAGCATGATGACCACATGTTTTGTGGATCAGCTGAGAGAAAAGCCTCAGTCCTCCAGCCATGACAGGCTGCGGTTGCTATGCCAACACTCACCTGGCGCCTGGGCCTTGGGCATGGCGGCGGGCAGGAGTGGCTTCCTGTGTGGAGGAGGTCAGAGTGAAGCCCGGCGCGGAGCGGCCGTTAAATGGAGTCGGTCTCACGTGTCGCAGGACGCGCTGCGCCACGAACGGCTCAGACATGCAAGACAGGGGGGCTGATACGCGCCAGCAGCTATTTTAGGGTGTGTGTGTGTGTGTGTGTGTGTGTGTGTGTGTGTGTGTGTGTGTGTGTGTGTGTGTGTGTGTGTGTGTGTGTGGCAGCCCGTGTTACATAACATCTTAGCTGATTGGTTAGTGCTGAGCTGGTATTTAACGGAGGGCCATAAAACACCTTGGTGACCAATAAAAAGAGAAAGGATGAAGAGTCCTGCTGAAGTTTCCAGGAGAAATTCAGAAAATATTGTCTCATTTTTTGTGACTGTTTAATTTTGATCTGAAAAATCAGTTTATTTTGGTTTGGTCCCACAGCTCATCTGTTGGACTTGTCTCCTTCCTAAACCAGCAGCTTTCTTTCTAGAATGAAGACATTGTTGAAATACTCTGTTTTGCCTCTTGAACGTCTCACATTTTATCACAGTAGAACAACAAACTTTAATGTGTTAGTGAATTTTGATCACCACACAGATGTGAGGAGGATGGAGAGTGATATTTGCTTTTAATCATTAAAATCTGAAACGTGAATGCATTTGTATTTTGTCACTGTCAAATAAAGTCCAGTGAAGCTCGATGTCTTTGACAGTCATAATTAAGCAGGATAAACCTGTGTGGATTTAATCCCAGATTAAATGGAGCTGTTATGTGAAGCATTTCTGGTTTAGTTTCCAGTACAAATTTCTTACAAGTAGCTTTTAAGCACGATGTAGGAGCTTACATCAATAATCTTCTAATATTGATTTTAAAAATGTTCTAAATAAAATTATTAAAATGTCATAAAGGAAAAAAATCAGCCAGTGGAACAAGAACCTTTTCATCAACATTAAGGAATTACTTACTTAAAACAAGCTCATGTATCTTAAGCTAAGTTAGTTTTGTCTAATTTCAGGTGTACTAATATATCTACACTATTAAGCCATAAGAAGTTTTCTGTGCAATTTATTTTAAGACTGCAGTCTTGTCATTGCAGTCTTGTCGTATTAAACCATAGTTATGCAAAATAATGAATGTATCAAAAAGTGAACAATCCCCCTGAACACACCATCTCCACTGCAGGGTGGTGGCAGCATCATGCTGTTGGGTGTGTTTCTTCAACAGACACAGGGAAGCTGGGTGGAGCTGATGGGAGCTGAACTCAGGACAGTTTGGGGAGGAAACCTGCTGGATGCAGGAAAAGACAAATTAAAGCTTCAGCTACAGAAAACATAAAGCCAGCGCTCAAATCCAACCACAGGAGTTGGAAGAGCCTAGTCAAAGTCCATGTAACTGCAACTGAACTCACAAGAGCTGATGTCAGAATTAAACTCCTGACTGAACTCAGGTTGTTTAGAAACAATACATTAGTAAAACATTCAGTGTTTAAATATAAAATAGTCTCCTACAAAATATTAACAGCACACTTTAAAGTTTAATTTGTTTTTTACAAATATTCTCCCTCCACTTCAAACTTAAACACAACTGTTTTGATGTATTACACTGAATCCTAATGAAATACATTAATGTTTGGGATTACACTTTGACAAAACATATGAAAAGATTAAAGGGGGATGAAACATCTGGTAGGAAGATGGTCCTGACTCCATCCTCCACATTTATTAGTTTAAATGAAAACAGCATTTAATGGTTCTGTTTGGCTCAGACGTGACAGAATATTTGCAGACATGCTGTCCTCTCATCCTGTGTGGGCAGCTTGAGAATACTTCACTGAACATCTATTTTTAGTTATGCAATCCTAAATGTCAAAGGTTGCCTTCCAGAACAACTTGTGAAAGAGATCAGGTTAGAAAAGGCCAACGAATCGGGTCACTTTTCAGATACTGATAAGTAAACATGATCTTTCCTTTTTAATCCTAAATGAGAGGCAGATCCTAAATATTTTTGAAACCTCCATTGGAAAGATTTTAGTGCAGTAAATTCCAGGCTAAAACTTGCAGTCTGTTTCATAATCAGATTTCACACATCAGAGCTAACCCTCAGAGCTAACCCTCAGAGCTAACCTTTAGAGCTAACCCTCAGAGCTAACCTTTAGAGCTAACCCTCAGAGCTAACCCTCAGAGCTAACCTTTAGAGCTAACCCTCAGAGCTAACCCTCAGAGCTAACCCTCAGAGCTAACCTTTAGAGCTAACCTTTAGAGCTAACCCTCAGAGCTAACCCTCAGAGCTAACCCTCAGAGCTAACCTTTAGAGCTAACCTTNAGAGCTAACCCTCAGAGCTAACCTTTAGAGCTAACCCTCAGAGCTAACCCTCAGAGCTAGCCCTCAGAGCTAACCCTCAGAGCTAACCTTCAGAGCTAACCCTCGCTCTGAGGAATAAGTGAATGCACAGATCAGGCTGGACAGAGTTGGAGATTGTTTACATGTCCTGTTTGACTTGCTATCACTCTTCCTGTTGAAAAGATTAACAGGAACACCCAGCGCTATAAAACATCTCTGTTAAAAACAAATCCATAAACCAAAACAACAAAAGATAAACCATGCCATTCTAACGTCACCAACTTAGCCAAATGTTTTGGGAAAAATGCAGTGGATCACAAGATAATTTAAAATATTTTATATTAAACATAAAAACATGATGGAAATCTCTGAATTTACTGTTTGAATTTGCTATAGACATGAGGCATCTCCTGATGTGAATAATTTTCCCTGAGTATCATTTTGTTTTGGTGCACAACATAAAACCTCAATCCATTAAAGATTCTGTTTGTACCATTATGGAATGGTATCCCAGTTCTTAATCATAAGTGTACGAGTCCAACTCCAGACCAGGTATCCAAACAGGTGTGTGTGAAGATTCTGTGTGGTGTAAAAAGGTCTGAAGCAGATTTAAGAGTCTTATATTTTCATGTTTTTTCCTTCCAGTGTTATTGTGCTCCAAGGCAAAGTACTAACTAACCCCCATCAGGCTGTGTGCTGGTGTATGAATGTGTGTGTGAATGTGGCTCAAGTGAAGTACTCTCAGTGGTTGCTATGAATTTGCTATGGACATGTAGCAAAGTAGAAAAGTCACATAAATTCAGTCCATTTATATTCTGCAGTGTTGAAACCCTGAACACAGAACTGAGAACAAAAGCTTCTGATGAGCTTTAAACCTTCCACTAAGACAGCAGTGGCGGTAACTACTGTTTGCTGCATTCAGCATTTGTGTCTTTTTCTCTAAATGCTAATCATGCAAGATGGGTGGGACCTTAAAGTGTCCCTAGTGGACGTGGCCTTGAGGAATTTTAATTAGCTTTAATTGCTCCGCTGTTCCTCTCAGCCACAGCCTCCACATCAAGACTGAGCAAGTCCCAAGATCATTTCTACCGACGGGACAAGCAGGTAGGTCTCTATGATTCTCTCAGCAACGCTGTGTTAACAAGATGACTTGCTTTGGTAGAGAAAGATTGGCCAGGCCAGTCCCAGACATGATAGATTACTGCAGCGCCATTAAGGGTCATTAAGCTGTCTCAACAACTTCCTCAAGAGAAACAACAAGGCCCTCCGTTTAGTCAGAGAGCAACTCTTTCACAGATCAAGAAGCGGGCAGAATGGAAGTGAAGGTGTCTGTCAAAGGCATCCCACGTGTTGTGTGTGGAGTTACAGAGGAGACAACGTGCCAAGACATGGTTCTAGTGTTGGCTCAGTCTCTTGGTAAGTATCCTTACCACACACTGCTGAAACCGTGTCAGATGTGTTGGCTAAACCCCGTCTCTGTCCTTTTCAGGGCAGCCAGGACGCTACGCCTTGCGAGAGAAGTTCAGAGACTTTGAGCGGTGCATGACCCCCGATGAACGACTTCTGGAGACATTGAAGAAATACGGAGAGCAGGCCAAGGAGGTCCAGCTCAGTCTCCAACACGTCTCCGCTTGGGATGAAATGGGCAAAGTGAAAGTTGGCAGATACCAGCCTTGTCCGCCACTGAGACGGAAAGACATTGGATCTAAAATGCGGAGAGGCAGCAGTTCCCTAAGCTTGCACCGCCAAAGCTTGCCTCCATTGACCTGTTGGAGAGAAGAGGCCGAGCAGAAGAAAGACACCCTGAAGACACCTAGAAGAAAGTCTCTGACTCTCATGGAGGAAGCCTGGGAATGGCTGGAATGTCTTGGCAAAGGAAAGGTCTACAAGACGACATGTGACAAGCCAAGGAAGAAGAGGATTGATAAAAGGGGGCGGGCCTCTCTGGATTTGTCCCTTTTTCTCACAAAAGAACATCAAGATCAAAGCAGCAGAGCTACAGACAAAGGTCAGAAAGGTTTAAAATCAGACTTTGACCAAACATCCTGCTGCATCAGTAATCAGGCCAAGGACAAAAGCAAGAACACGCAAGAGGTAAAATCTGACCTGAGCACCTCAACCTGCCCAGCGGCAACCCAAGATGAGAAAAACCGTCTTAGAGACTCAATCATATGTCAGCTGCTGTGCTTGCAGGATTTACAAGTCCAGATAACAAACACAGACAAACAGATTTTGGACCTTGAGCAGAAGCAGAAAGCCAAAAGAGCTGAAGTCGTCCAGGAGAGGTTTGTGGCTGAGGAGATGGAATACGTCAAATTTTGGGAGAATGAACTGAAAGTTGAGGAGAGTTACGAGAAAGATTTGCAGCGTCAGTTCCTCGAGATGAGAAGCAAGGCTGCAGACTGCAAAGCTGAACTGGAGGAGTACAGGGGCAAAATGCAGGGCTTGGAGTTTTATGGCAATCTGAACGTTGCTCAAGAAGACCGGAGGGTTTTAGAAGCTCATGAAAAAGTCCTAACCAAGATATTCAACAGCTCAAAACAGGAAGAAAATCTGGAAGGATCAGAGTCCAGTGTGGGAGGAAACGTCAACAGGAAGTTCCTGCCCAAAGGAGAGAGCAGCAGCCGTCATGCTCTGGTTCCTCCAGGTCAGATGAGAGGCCGGCGGCCCACAGGCCCCAGCGAGCTGAGGGAGCGGTGGAGGCGCTGGTCAGACGCTCAGCGGGACCAGGATGGACGGAGGGTGACCCACCGCTCTGAGCTCACCATCTACCTGAGGTCAGATCAGAGGCCGGCGGCCCACAGGCCCCAGTGCGCTGAGGGAGCGGTGGAGAGGCGCTGAGGGAGCGGTGGAGGAGCTGAGGGAGCGGTGGAGGCGCTGAGGGAGCGGTGGAGAGGCGCTGAGGGAGCGGTGGAGGCGCTGAGGGAGCGGTGGAG
>CAEGAF010101929.1:0-56685 GCA_903067075.1 Micropoecilia bifurca
AAAGACGAGACCAGCTGGACAGACAGGCTGGGAAATGAGATGCAGGTGATCGGGATCGGTAACAGAGCCAATGATCGGCCGATCCTGATCATCACCGATTTCACGAAAATCGGCCAATTATGAGCGGTGACCGATCGATCGGCGCACCTCTAGTAGCAACATGTTAAAATGTAAAAAGGAATGATTTTGCGCAAAGCCAGGGACATGTATTTTAGCATCTGATGGCTTTTTTCTCAGTAAGTAATTGATTAGTTAGTAGATTATCTATGAAGATTAAATGTTGGTATTGTGTTTAAATAAAAAAAGCTTATCTATTATTTAATTGTGCTACCTTTTGTGGCTAGCTATGTTACTCAGCACAACAGTTTGCTTATTTGGCTGATTTTCTGACTGATGTTTCCAAAAGAAAGACTCTCTTCACTCATTTATCGGTACAAAGACAATAATAATCAAGGTTTTATGTAGTATCTTTTTTGATTTGCACTTTGAGAACTCTAAAGATGCAGAAGCCAGCTGTGCAACATTAGGCGCTAAATTGATCTTACTAATAAAAGCTGCACCCTATGGTTTTCATATGAGGTGTCCAACTTAGCATCCTATGCTATGCTTGGTTTATATTGAAAGTCAGAATTCAAATTTGGGAATGTCTTCACACTCAAATTTAGCATGTTACTGATATAAGTCAGAAACTATTATGATGCTGTGAACATACTATTTTAATAATTATATTATTTGTTATGGGTTTTTTTTGTTTGTAAGATATACCTGCATACGTTCATATGTTTTGAGCAGGAAGTCAAAGGTTCATTTTTGATTATGATTTTAATCAATTAGTAACGTAACAGGATTGAACTGTATTTCTTACTCCTAAAAACTGTACATAATATTTCATCGATTCCAATTATGAACGCAGATTTGAATATTCATATTCATGTAACATACTGACAGCAAACGTTACCCAACAAGAACACGATGCAGTTTACTTTAACATTGACATCAAGAAGATCCAGTCGAAGCACAGAGCTGGCCTAAAAATCCAGAACATTGCAATAAGTGTTCTAGCTCTTACTCCATTCCTCCATGGGAATCCGTGGAAAATCATCAAGAGGTGACGACAGCTGTCATCTGTTGTGAATTGCTAAACCTGAATGTGTTGATGCTCAGATGTGTCAGGTAGGGATTGTCCCTTAGTAGGAAAAGGGGAAAAAGCAGCAGAAATCTCTGGGTTTGATTGTGTTGTTCGCCCCTTTGGTTAATGATTCTGTCTCTGAGATGCACATGGTGTTTGTAGGCAGCAGATCACAGATTAAGTTTACCACACGCACGTGCAAATTAAAACTGATTATCATATTTAAATCTGGGTGTATTAGTTGCATTTTGGAGGAGAATGCAGCTGCATTCATATCGGCACAGCTTTCCAGATGCCTCAAACTAAAGCCCTGTTATAAAAATATACTGCCATATAAAACACTTAGCGCATTTGCCTGTGTGTGCCAGTATAATGAGCATCTGTGCATTTTTTCCCCCTTTTTAATGAAATGTTATTACCTTTAACGGTGCACCTGCCTCTTCAGATAAAGAATCAAGATTTGCCTTTTTTTTTTCTTTTTTTTGAGTGAGTCCTTTGAAATGCCAGCCGGCAATGGGGTTGGTGGGTAGTTGGTGTTAGTGCGAAGGACTCACACTCGTATTTGTGCAGCCGAACAGTCTGTTGGGAAAATAGTACTGCTAATTAGTGGAATTAGCCACAGATCAAAAGGTTCAATTAAAAAGTGGTGTTGCAGCATAGAGGCAGCGGGCCTAATTTGCATCACAACACGTGTTTTCCTGCGGACGGGCTGTCGGACGGACGGACCGGGAGACCACACAATATGGCGCGCACCTCACGGGAAATGCAATAAAAGGCGACTGGGCAGCACGAAATGACCACGTTTCAGTTTTACCTCGCAGATGGACTTTTCAGACGTACAAAACACATTTGAAGTGTCTTCAATTTGGTCTCCCAAACGGACTCGGACGCACGCATCGAACAAAGCGAAATAAATGCAAACGCATGCGAGGACGCATTGCGAAACGCCGCAGCAGCTAATCAGCGGCATTAATGTGAGCACGTGGAGCCGCTGTCCGCATGTGCCGCCTATTGTTAGCCTTTTGAGTTCCAGACTTAATTAAGAGCATAATTAAGTGCGTGCTGTTGCGGCTCTGCGCAGTGGGGTGAGCTGTTGTGTGCACACAGGCGTGTTTCCATGCATGTGGATTTCCTCGGAGCTATTAAACAAAGCCTGGATGAATATGGCCAATTCGCAGCACCTCTAATTTAGCGCTTAAATACCACATGTTTGACTCCTAATTAAATTCAACCTCAAAACAAGCGGCAAATGTGATTTTCTTGGTTCTGTTGTCTGGCTGCATAAATGCCAGGCCATAAATACAATTTTCCTGCACGGATTTCCTCTTTGACTAAATCTAGATCTATATTTCTGTGATTTCTCTCTGTACAGTCATCAGTCTTTCACTGAGTTACCCTCGCACTGCTTTGGACATTTTGTTGATGTTTGTGTGCATCTTCAGTTATGTCTTTTTTCTTGAGGTTTTTTTTTTTCCTTCGAAGAACTTCCAGACTTGGTTGGCATTTTTTTTCATAGCAAATAAGTGAAAAAAGCAGTCACAGCCTAAATAAAACCTGCCAAAAATCTTGGAGATCTATCGATCAAAGCCACTTAAAAAGATTACAAGAAAGACTTGCAAATTCAATTTGGGTGGTTTAATATTTTGACAAAGAATGTCATAATTTTTTTTGGTTTGTACTGTCTAAGCCTAAGACACATCGTCCTGAAGGCAGCAAGTAATTTCTTTATTTGGTTTTACAATAGACTGACATAACCTTGAAGAACAGAAAAAATTTCAGAAAATTCAAAAATGCAATTTTTCTGTAGGAGGCAAATGTCACTTTTGAACTTCTGAATGTCCGTCAGTCCTTCTGACCAACCAAATGCCACCCAACTAAACAACATGTCAACCAAACAGTGTACCAACTAGTCAACCAATCAACCAATGTGCACTACTACTAACCCATTAACCAACCAACCAGTCAACTGATCAACTAACATACCAATCGACATATCAACCCACCAGTAAACCATCCAAACAATGGATCATTATTTTTTGATCAATGATTGATTGGTACATTAGTTGGTACATTAGCCAACCAATGAACCAACCAGTCAGCCAACCAGGTAACACATTAATCACCTAATATACCAATTAACAAATAAATCACAAACCAGCTACATTGAATATATCAGCCAACACATTGACTAGCTAACCAACCACAAACATATCAAGTTACTAACCAACAGTCAGAATAAGTGTCCTTTTGCGTCCTGTACAAATCTGGTTTCAACTTTGCTTAAAACAAGTTTCCCCACATGAATTTAAAGTTTTGACAGCATAATGTTTGTGTTTTGGATTGATTGTATACATTGCTCTGAAAAATCCACCAATCAGCATGTATTTCTGTTTACTCCACAGTAAAGGGCCACTTGTGCAGACGGCGTCATCGCCTGTCCTTTTAAACATTTTGCATGTTCGGCCTGTGATGCCTCCCCAGTGAAAGCGGTGTTGTTCGGTTAGTTTTAGGAGGAGTGTGTTTGCTTGTGTGCGTGTGTGTGTGTGTGTGTGTGTGTGTGTGTGTGTGTGTGTGTGTGTGTGTGTGTGTGTGTGTGTGTGTGTGTGTATTCCTGTCTGCTGCAGTGGCACTTTGTGGCTGCATGCTGTGTTAAATGGGAGTGTCCAGGCTGCTCCCAGGCCTCATTCATCAGTTTCACGCAGGAGCAGTTCTGGCTGTGGGGAAATCCGCCTGGGACACACATAGACACACACGCACACACACTCGCGCACACACACACAAAAATCAGTTTGGACAAATGTACAATGCCTTAAACAGCCTTTACCAGCATAAATAACTGCTTTGACTGATAACACTGATGTGTGGTTAAGTTGAACACGCTGTGTTCAGCTCACATGAGCAGTGTCTGATGCCGACACTTCCTCTGTGACCTTTTGTCCTCTCCCTGTTGTCCCTGCATCAATTTTTTATTTTTTTTTCCAGTTCCTAACCCCTCTTTGATATTTCACAGCTGAGTCTCTCACGCATGATTTCATCTGCCACTGTTCCTGTTTCACCCATTCACACTGCACCCTCCTGCTTGAACCCAAACTTCCATTGCTTAGCATTGGTAAGCATCCACCAATTCCTTACAGCTGTAATAAAAAAATAAAATAAAATAAAAAAACACATGAATTTGAAGGTTCATGTTTCCAAACTCATGCCTTACTTTTGTCTGAGTGCTAAATGCTTTCGAGCATCACTCTGGTTATTTATTTTTATGTTAAAAAGCTAAAATTTCAAGATCTGCCTGTTTCGTACTTCCAGGGCCTTTTAAAAGGTTCTGTGAAGCCACAATTGTTTGGGTGCCATTTGTTGAACTCTTCTATTGAGCCAGCCTCATGTGAGTGCATTTCTTGTTCACTAAGTAGCGCCTGGCCGCCGATCCCCGCCGTTCATTGCATTATTTAAATCAAGCACTTTGAGAGGACAATGGATTTTGTCAGGAGTTGCTTTTTAGTTTCCCATCAAACGGTGAACTGGAACTTCTTGGAAAGAATAAGGCATGCCGAGTGTGTTTCAATGCGATTTCTGACAGTTTTTCAACTTTATTTTAATACATTCAGAATGACTGATTTATGTGTGGCGACAAACTACACAAATACTGTCTGCAAACACCTCTGGAATGTTTTTTTAAAAAAAACTAATGTAAGGTTGTTTTAATGCCTTAAATTAGAATAAATAAGCCCATGCTGTGGACATTTTTATAATTTAGATGTTTATGCGGTTCATTGTAGGTGGAGTCACATTTTGTTTTCATTTTCCCCATTTAGCAGTAGTGGACACACTTCCAATAATGCACTAATGCACATTATTGTAAGTGTGTCCACTAAAGCTATTTATAAGCTTTCAGTTTAATTAAGCTCAATATATGTGTCGAAGTTTTGGTTGTCGACCTAACAATTCACATAGTTTATATTTTAAAACAGGTGAAGACTGTTTACACAGCAGCTCTGTTTTATGTCTTATTTTTCCCAATAACTTTATTTAAAATAAGAAGCATACAGGAGTAAAAATAAAACACTCACAGTAGAGAAGAAGATATAAGCATAAATAAAGCATCTAAGAATGTTACAGAATGTTACAGGTTGTCGTTTTCCAAAGGGATGTATAATTTTAAGAGAAGTTGGCACATTAGCATGTTAGATAAATGATGATATGTAATATCAACACAGCACCTTAAGCTTAACAAGATGGTTGTCTATGTTCAGCTACTTCAATTCATTTTGCCCCAAAATAAGTCAATCACTCCCCTCACCATCATTCAACCAGGCAGCCTCTCCGTTTTGTTAATCCACAGGGGACCCAGAAAATGTTTGGAAACCACAGGGGGGCCCAGGAGAAAACGTTTGGCAACCACTGGCCTAATGCTTTTACATTAGCGGGACTAGTATCTATGATTAGCACTTTAGGGTTAGTTACATTTTTTCTTAGCAGTGTCTCCTCTTACATTAGCAGGATAATCTTATTTTGTAGGCCTATTCTACCATCTCTGTGAACTTGACACTATTTGCTTCTAACTTTCTCACATTGCTTTACATTTCCAGACTCAACTCAGTCTCTTCTTTCAAAAGAAAGAAAAGTATAGAATTCACTTTATCCATCCACCCTGTACTGTGTATGCTCCCCCTCATTGTGATCATCCTGATATTCACTTTCATCCTCTTGCAGCTCGTCATATTCATCACTGCCTTCAACACCTCGATAGGATTTCTACTCTCTTTTATTTAAATTATAATAAGACATATCAGCTAGGATATTTGCTTAGCATTTTGATGCATTTTCTGATCATTTCATAGCTGTGTAGCAAATATGTGCGGCATACGTATTTGTTGTTTCAAAGCTCAATCAGTAAAATTTTTAATATTTTCCAGACAAATGACAGATTGATTGGCTGATTGGCTTAGCTGGAGATCAAATTAAGTCTTCTTTACTATCAGATGTATAGAAAGGCAAAGTAAATTGGTATTAAATAAATAACTGCACACCTTCATACAGCATAAATACAAATTTCCTGTTAGGTAATGGAGGTAGAACAATAGATTTGGGCAATAAAATAGAACAAAGAAAAGCATGTAAAGAAAAAATGTTGATTTTTGAACCTGGTCTGTCTCAGATTTTGTGAGATAGACCACAAAATCTGGTCTACTGGTTGCTGACAATGATGAGCAGCAACCAATGAGAATACAGCGAATACAGCCATATTGAAATTTAATTGGGCTTGTTTGGGAAGCTAATTTGAAACCAAACTACAAATACAAGCTGTTTCAATATCACTTGTACAACTGGGCTCACAGTCACCGCTTGTTGTCTCATTGCAGAAATCCCCTGTTTATAGTGGTGGTTCCTTTAGAGAACCATTAAGGAATTAACTTTTTGTTTTTCACAGGAAGTAAATCAACAACATGCAGTTTTCTGGTTAATTTACCAAATTTCGTTCCTCTTAGTTTGCACAGTGTTTGAGCTCTGTTTCAGAGAAAATATCAGCCTTTGTAGTCTGAAATGACTATTCCTCATGATAAGCAAAGAGGAAAAGTAAAACAAATATTAAGCAGGAGCTTGTTAGAGCTGCAAAGAGAAGCGAGGAAAATCTACCGGAGGGTTTTCCCCAGATAAAATGTAGTTGGTACTTGAGCTTGTTTTACTGTCCAAACAAGTCTGGAGCTCTCCAAGTGGATTGGAAATTGGAATATTACCTTGATGCACAAACTGCAAAGTGTTTGACTAGACAGGAGGGGGCTGAAAAAGCTTCCTTTACTCTTCAGTCTGTTCAGCTTGATGGAAAAGGTTGCATTTTTATCCTGATCTCAGTGTTACTTGTGTTATTTCGCACAAACCCGCAGTAAATTCTTTTTCCAATGAGGTTAACTTGACCCTTGCAGGTTACCTCCTCTGTATTGTGAAGATTTCCAAACCCATTTACCTGTTTAAAGCTTGTTTACCGTTTCCCTGACCCTCTCGCTCCGGGAAAATAAGATGTGCCTCCTGACTCCCGTCGCTTCATTTTCACCCTCTGTGGAGGGCGTGAATTGGTGAGAAAGCATGTTGCAGTCATGTTTGCTTCTTTTATGTTGCTTGATCTCATCTGAGCTCTCATTCCTGGCTGGATGTACTCTTGTTTTATAACTTCTCCCCTCTGGGAGGCCAGTTTCCTTTTTAATGAGCCATCCCACGACCCCCTTGAGGGTTCGGAGCATTTGATTGGCAGGGGTTATAATCTGCGTAATGGCATCTAGTAGTGGTGGTAGCGCCAGCTGCCCGCCAAGGTGTTGAGAAAGCCTGCAGGAGAGGAAGATGTAGGATGCAATGTGCCACCTTTCTCCTCCGTTTCTCCCATTCCGTCCTCTCCTCTCGCCTCCCCTCGTCTCGTTTCGCTCCTCACTTCGCCGTGCCGCCGTGGAGGTGTCATTAGCACCATGTCCTAATTAGTCCAGTGCCAGCTAACAGTGCGCTTGTGACGCCTTGTCTCTGGGGAGGCAAGCCTTGCTAATTTCAATAAGAGTAAACAAGCAAAGCTCTCCCTACGGACAGTTACGGATTAATTAGAGAGCGTCCAAAGCTTACGCCCAGTGAAGGAATGATGGTTTGGAGAGAATTAAGTTTGGGAACGAGAGTTTGTTGTGGAAAACCAGGAAATAAGCATCGTCTTGGTTTTATGCAACAGTTAAAAGGACCAACAAAGTCAAACAAGGTCCCTTGCTCTTCCACCACAGACTGTGTGTGTTCTGCTCTGGGCTCGGATCTCTTCTGTAAAGCCAGTCAGTTTTCATTTAACCCCACAGAACCGCTCTGTGTTCTTCTGAGTTCTGATTTTCCCGCCTTGCTGAGCATTCATACGCTGCTTAATATCCACAGATCGACCTGAGAGCCTCCACAAAGCAAGTGTAGCTGCTCCCTCTGGATCTGGCTCCACCTGAAGTGATCCTTTAGCACAAAGTCATTATACAAGTTGATTAGCTTGCAGAAGGTTTCAGAAATATGATGGGTAACTTGATTTTTTTTTCCCATTTTGATGTGACATTTAGACAGCTCTGGCGTTTAGAGAAGCTTTGTGGCTGAAATTACACAATGATTATAATTTATTGTATTAAAAAGACCTTGATCATAACAGAATTGCAGTCATGATAAAAAGTTGTAACAATTCATGTGTATAAAGTTATATAAACAAATAAGAACACAACATAATTATTAAGTGCATCTTTTAAATGTTCACAATGTGATGTCTAATATGTTTATACGAACCTAAAAAGGGTAGCAACTTCATAGCTGGCATTACTCTTTGGTTGAAATATCTTTGATGTAGCAATTTGCCAGTTTATGGCCGCAGTCTCAGGGAAGTTGGCATCAACCCTTTATTATGCTTAAAGATGATCTTATATTCTCAGTAGAAAAAATAAATAAATTTGTGGATTCTACAACGGAGCATCTCCAAACCAAAAGACTGCTACCTTCATGCTGAAAATGTCTCTTTTCACATTTTAATTTGCATTGTTAAATAACATTTTAGTGTCGGTAAAGATTGTTAAATATCCATCTTTTCACTGTTTGTAGTGTTAACTCCTGTTTAGTTAGAGTGTGTTCACTTACTTGGAAAAAAATAGACTTTTTGAGTTTTTGAATGTTGGTTTAAGTAGATAAAGCTGAACATTGTTGTTTTTTTGTCACCAACTGGATTAGAGTTAATTTCTAAAACAAATTCCTCTATGCTGCACATCAGAATATTGCCTTAATGCTAACTGTATTGGTAAAATATTTACTTAATTTCCTATCTTCAGCTGATTGTCTAAACAATGTGTTTCCAGTAGGGAAACACATTGTTCACCCTTCTGATGAAGTTTTTCTCTAAAACAGATGGCATGTTCTGTCATCAGAAAGATATGTTTGAAAGTGTCTGGCCTTTATGAAACATTTTACGGTGACGACTTTCCAGATGTTTTAGAGCAGGTTCCAGGTTAACTCTCAATATGTTTTGTAACCATAACTTTATGTGACGGACAGACATGGCAATATTTCCACCAGCTCCATCTCATATTCTGTAAACCAAAATAGAGACCAAAGCAGGACCGTTCAGCCATATTTGGAGAAAGCGAAACACAATATACCAACTGTTGGGCTGGTATGTAGGGGTGACAGGTTTCAGCACTGCTCTAGACCCAGAATACTTAGAATACTAGTATTACCCAGTACTATAACTCACAATGCAGTCGGATAAAACGTTATAAACATTAATAAACTTATCGTCCCCTGACATTTCAAATCACCTGTCCTTTTACCCACTGCCTGTTGCTACAATGTCTCTTGTTTTCTTCAGTTTTGTCTGGTCAAAGCCAGGTGTTGTGATGGCCCAGTCAAAGTCCAGACCTTATCTTGGATGAAATGTGGTGGTGGGAATCACAATGTCAAGAAGTGAAACACAGTCTGCTGAAAGGTCAAATTAAACCCCACCACCAAAGTGGCTCTACATTCAGCAACTCTTCTTCTATCCACAGACCTTTACATCTTGACTCTTCCTGTCAGATTCTTTTTTAATTTTATGTCTCATGGGGGACGAGTTGATGCAAATGTTGAACAGGTGCCATGCTCACATCCACCCGCACACAGGAAGTCACAGTTGTCAATACCTGACGAACAGACCGCTGTGTGCTCTCCTATCTCCCTCTCAGGTTCTGGTTTTGAAAAACAAGCCTTCGCATCTCACTCTTCTGCAGACGCTATCACACTCTTCTTTCACACCTAATTAATCATGCTATTGAACTTTGTGCCACTCAACAAAAAGCATTTGGCAGTCTGGTGTTTGCTTTACCTACTCTCCTTCCCTTTTATTATTCTTTATGTTTTGCTACGTGTGGATGAGCTTTTTTTTTCTCGCTTCAACCGCTGTTTATTGGGGTTCACTGATGGGGCTTTTTTTATTGCCACAAGCCAGATCTGTGTGTGTGCCGTCAGGTCAAGCATTAATGATCGAGCTCCACGTCCTGCCCAGACTGGATTATCTTCTGTCTCGAGAGTCAAAAACCATATTTGTGGACAGTAAAACTCGTTTGAGGTGACATTTGGACAAAACGTGGGTAAAAAAAAAAACAACATTGCAAGAATGTGTCTTGGCAAAAAAAATCTTCTATCTTCTCTCACTCCCCTAAAATGACAGCTGCTGAAGCTACCTCCAGAGAGAGAGGGGGGTGGGGGGTGCAGACATGATAGATGGTTATTTTTCAAGAAGACGTTAAAGTTAACACTCTTAACTGTGTGCGTTTTGAGTTTTGTTACCAGAATGCTGGTTGTGTGTGAGAGCAGGGGACAGAAAAGGAGGGGGGAGGAAGGAAGAAGGAGGGAGATATGGGGTATTGGAAGGATTTATGGTTGTAATAATGGAATCTCAGTGGTTGGGCCATTGACACTGAAGCATTTTCTCTCATCCTTCTCCCATTATTAGATGGATGGAACAGGAGGGAGTAAGCACAGCAGCATATGGGCGGGAGAAAATGGCATGCTGCTCCTCGTGCTGCCTTTATACCATCCCAGCATCCAAACATCCACATATACGATAAATGATTTTCTTGGTGATTAACTACCATTTCAGTTCCCTGGATGATATGACATCAAAAGGTTTCGCCTTTATCATTTAATGTGCATTCATTCATCATCTGAATATTTTTTTTCATCAGATAAACCAGTTGGGAAATCACTTTTTTCCAAAGTAAAGACAGTCGTATTCAAAGATAGTAGAGCCCTCACTCCCCACCCTCAGTCACCTCACAAAGGGGTTTAGGAAACACTCCTTGTGAGATGGGACATGGAGCCAAACCAATAGGATTTTATATCAGTTCCAACCAGATCCTGACTCACTTCTAGACACTTGGACTACACATTTGGGTTAAGGCATGTAAATTGGAGAGCTAAAGTTGTGGTTACGATTGGGATTTAAAATTCCTGGTTTTGGCTGAGATAACTATTCGTCCAACCATCAGCCAATCATCAAGCAACCAAACAACTAACCTTAGCCAGCTAGGTTCCGGACATACTCAAAGCGGACGTCCGTACTCTGTTGCACTGCAAGCTCCTTTTCATATCGGAGTGTTCAGAGGACGCTCAGCCGCCAGACTGTCGCTTTGTGCCTCAGTAACAGTCTGATGGCTGACCTAAAGTCTCGGCTATGAAATCTCACACACAGTCCAGGTTTGTGGGCACCTTAACCAATAAGCTAGAGCTTTTGCATCTCTCTCATAATTCCTGCTATGTGTATGACAGTATGATGCAAGAATATGTCCAGTTTGCATAGTCCTGTTGCAACTGGTTTTTGTGATTGTGGTAAACACACCAAAGGTACTGCTTTGTGAATTTTCCCCAAAGTTGTACTGCTGGAAACGGCATTTAGTTTCTGGTTCGGAAGCTGACAAGATGCATCTTCATGAACCATAACTTTCTTCAGTTGAACTGTTCCAAAACCAAGGCCATAGTGATTGGAATGCGTCACCAGGTTCAATCCTCAACTATGAGGAGTATTTTGTTCTCTGGACAAGACATTCCCATTTCCTCCATTGTTACAAACTTTGGAGTTCGAATGGACTCTCATCTCACATTTGAAAATCACATTAAGCACCTGTTTAAAACCTGTTTTTTCATCTTTGCAATATTTCCAAAATTTGCTCATCTCTTTCCCGTTCTAATGCTGAGACCCTCATCCACGCCTCCAGGCTCCTCCAGGCTCGACTACTGTAACTTGCTGTTTATTGGAGTCCACAGAAAACAACTTCAGAGGCTTCAATACATTCAAAACAGTGCTGCCAGGATCCTAGTGAGACCTCGTAAATTTGATCACTTCACACTTACTCTTTACGAGCTTCACTGGCTTCCTGTAACTTATAGGATTCAGTATAAAATTGCACTTATCACCCATCACTTCTATATGGAACCTCACCGGATTACTTGAAGGATCTCCTTACTTCACATTAAACTTCTAGATCCTTACTGTCCCCAGTCTGTAATCTTCTCCACCTTCCTCGATCAAGACTAAGGACTATGGGTGATTGGGCATTTGCTGTGGCTGCTCATCGTCTATGGAACTCTCTCCCAGACTAATTGAGAGCCCTGTAATTATTGTCCGATTTTAAAAACGACTTGAAAACCTTTCTTTTTAGACAAGCCTACTCCACCTTTAAATGACTGTCTTTTTTGGATTGTTGATTTTATTTCTTTTTAGCTGCACCGTGTAGCACTTTTATTTTATTTTTTTAATTTTTTTTTATTAATGAAAAGTGCGTTATAAATTAGATTGATTATTACAATTCATGTCATCTTGCTATCCGTTGCTAACTGAAGACGGTCTTCAGAGACCTGTCTGCTAATGTTGCACCTTTAAAACAAATATAGCCACGTTTTAACCAAGAAATATATGAATATTTAGATGGTGATTTCTTGTGTTTTCACCTCTTGGAATACAGGAATAGAGTAATACAGGTCAGAGAGTACATGACCTTACAACCTGTAGAAAAATACTCCTGATTTTTGGGTTATCACCATGCCAGTCACATCCTCAGGTATATTATCTGTGTCTCTATCAATGCAGCACATTCAACACTATTTTTCCTATTATTATTATGCTCTAGTCAAGATAAGTTCGTTCTTCATAGTATTCTTTAGTAGCCACTGTGCTAGTCATGCTAATGATGTTTACATTCAGATCTGGTCTCAGAGTTACTTTGTCCATTTAAACTCTATTATGTCCCACCTGAAAACCCACTGACTCATACAGCGCATGTCTTCCAAGGCCATTATGTTGCACTTTCTGATTATCTTTGTTGTTGTAAACACAGGCAGCAGTAACTGTTTACATTAATGTGATTTGTTCTTATTATCTTTCCTTAAGGTCACCACCGCATTAAGCCGAATAGCTCGGGAACTCTTTCCCTTATTCAGCTGAATGCAAATGAATTGGAGTCATAAAATCAGCTCTGTCCCGGTTTAGACTCAGTTGATAGTAAAGAACTTTAATATATACCCAGTTAAACACAACTTTTCCTTCTTTTAGCTCTCTAGAAACTTTCTTGTGTTTTCACCTCTGAAAACACTATCTGTATCTGTCTGTATTTATAGTATTTATTTATATCTATGTTATGATTGGAAAAATATTCACTTTACTCATTTCCTTTCATTATTCTTTCCTCATGTCTTCTCTTCCTTGTTTCCTTTCATCTTCCACTCTGTCCATCCTCTCCTGTTGTCCCCCCTGTTTTACTTTTGACCTCATGTCTTCACTTTTTCATTTCCTTCCCTCTTTGCATCCTTTCCTCCTCACATTTCTCCCTTATGTCCTTCAATTCTCCATTCTCCCGTCTCCTTCTACTGTTTTCTCACACATCTGTGCGTCCTTCCTTCACTTTTTATTTCCTTTCTTCCTTTTCTCATTTTATCTGTCCTTCCACTCATCTATCCATACTTCCTTTCATTCGTTGTCCTCCGGCTTCTTACTTTAATTCTATCCATTCTTCATTCATATTGTCTTTCCATTCTCTCTTCTTCTGTGTCCTTGCTTCCTTTCCTTTAGCTTGTTCCTTTTCATTCCTTCCTTACTCACATTTTTTTCCATTTCTTCTGAATGTTTCTCTCACATCTCCTTTTTTTCCTTCTTTTCCTTCCTTTTTAATTTTTTGCCCTTTACTTTCTTTTGTCCAGTTGCTAACTTGTATCCTCCCTTTTATTCTTTCCTTGTTTCTTTCAGTCCTGTCTTTTGCAGTTTATGCCTGCTTCAACATAAAATATAATACATAAAGATGTATTGTAAAATGGATGAAAGAATCAGTCTGGATGTTTCCAGTTTTCTTCAGTTCTTCAAGTTACTTCCAGCTCTTTCCTTCAAGAGGAAGTTCATCTTATAGAACAAGTTGCCACATATCTTTCTTTGTCGATTACATTTATTGCGTTTTCAACGTCCCACATGTTCATTACGCTGGGAAAAAAAAGTCCCCTCTGCCGTGGCAGATTGCTGCAAACAATGCTCACTGACCGTCAGTAAACACCTGCTATTTGATCATTAACACCTGCTGCGCTGTAAGAAGCACCTGGTTCCCCAAATTGATTATTCCGCTGCGACAGAAGCGGATGTAATGAATCTCAATAATGATTCCCCATCATTTTCATTATTTACATCAAAGCAGAACCCCGAGCACTCTGATTACAGAGCTACTTTCACATGACAACTGAATATCACGAACAAATTATTGTAGCTTTTCAACGAGATCTGTCAGACCTTGTTACCAAGGTAACAAATCTCCCTTTCCATCCCCAGTATCTGTCCTCTTTATTACTTAATTGTGACATCCTGCAGGTATATTTCTCAGAACGTAACCAAACTTAGAACAAAGTACAAACTGAGTGTAAAATCACCAATGCGTGGTTTTAGTGTGTCCTTGTTTGCAGTGTTCTGGTGGCTAGCTCTACCGCTAAACTGGACTGGAGTATTAATGTAGGCATCCGGGCTCCATCTATAAGGACAGGGAATCTCTTTAACAACCAAACATTGAAGTAAACTCAAAAATACTTTCAAATGAGTGATTTGCTTGTGATCTAAACAATGTAACTCGACGGGGTTTAAGAACGCCGCTTCATTTTCCCAGACAAAAAAAAAGGCGAGGAGTTGGCAGGAGTTGTGCAGAAGTGCCCTCATGTTCACCCGCTGCTGTATTTCAAACAAGAGAGCGATTGAAATATATGCTAATCCTCGGCTCGCTGCGCGGTGCGGAGCGGCATAACATTTCCATAGCGATGCAGACATTTTTGTGGGATTAAGGAGGGGTGAGGATGTGGTCGGGGAACCCCAGCCACACACACACACACACTCAGGGGCTGACAGTAGGAGCGGCAAAGGGCATGTGTTTAACCGTGATTGATGCACTGTCAGAAACGTAGAGGACAGTCGGAATCTGGATTAGAGAAAATGACCCATGGGAGCAGGAGAGTAGATGGAGAACGAGGGGAAATTTGCTCTTTATAAATCATTTTCTCACTTTAAAGCTCAATCTATCACCAGGCCAATCCACCAAACTGAGGATTTCCTCCCTTTTGATCTGCGCCTGTTGTTTCATACAGGAGACCTTTTTTTCAGCCGTAACTTCAAACAGTTGTCTATGAAATTAAAGTGACACAAGGCTGGTTTTGCCGTCTTTGTGGAAATTTGTCTTCATTTAAGTCGATCCGCTGATAAGATAACAATCTGCTGGAAGCCCAGGTGTTGCCAGTCACTAGGTAAATAGATAGAGATGACAGAGGAGGGTTTCTTTATGTAGATCAGATCCAAAATTACAAACTAATCCAGCACATTAAAGGTTAGTGAAACCTTTGTTGTAGGAATGTTTTATTGGTTAAAGCTCTTCACACACTCCACAACCAGAGCTGCAGGCAGTTCTCAACAAGTTTGAACCATTATAAGAATCCATATTTCATAAAAATAATGGCCTAAAATATCCTTAGATGACCTTGACTTACAATAGGAAGAATTTTAGCTGCATTTTATATACCTATATGTAATGATAAGGATTTTTTGCACTGTTGACCTACATTTTTAAAAGTTATGAGAAGTTCAGAATACAAAAAAAAAGTACCAAAATATTCAAAAGTGTGTAGTAACAACTTATGTTTACTCAGTTACATTTAGGTGATTACGTTTTTGGAGAAAGTCTACTTTTAAGAGTAGTGTTACGGCACCGTACACAAAGAAAAGGTTATTCAGAAAAGTGTTTGTTTTGCTTGATTTATTTATTTATTTTCTTATTTTGTGAATATATTTATTTGTTGTTGTTTTTGTCTTGAAACTACCAGAATTTGAGATCTTAGCTTTTTATTTTTTTCTTACTCAAACTTTTAATCAAATACTTTTTTACTTTGCATCGTTTCCTGGTGGGCTGCTTTTCACTTTTAAACTGCTACTCTTACTTGAGTCCAACTTCTGGGTTCTCTGCCCACTGGTCATGTCCAGATAAGAAATAACATCAGTGTCACTACATTTAATACATTTTCAATAAATATTTAACTAGAATTATGTCACATAAGGACCAAAGTTAATAAAGTTGTAGAAAATTCTTAATTCAATACAAATTTACCCAAATATTGTCAGATGCCAATATGAGTGTTCTCTATCTCTTAGTGATGAGCTTTAGTCATTTTATAAGCTGATATGTTTCAGAATTCCCATTTTTATGTCTGGATTTACTGCCCTTTGTTTCTTCTGGTGCGGAGTTATGATGCATTCTTCACACGGATGTAAAAGTCAGATTAAAAAGCGGCACAACTGTCCAAAAAAAAAACAAAAACAAAAAACATAGCATCGTGTGTCCAATTTCAGTTGCATTTTGCTGCTGTGTGAATGTGGCCTTCGTCTCTAACAAAGAAATAAAATGTACCAGTGCGTCCTCTTTTTTGCTCCAGTAACAGAAAGTCGTTCCTCATTCTGTATTCCTGGAGGTTCCAATGCACAGACAAGAGAATGAAGCGGAGATCCGCCCCCAGCCGCTCTCTCAGAGAAAAGGTTGAGAGAGAAACGGCGAGGCCCCATTCCACGCCTCATTGAGTCCTCATTCATAACGGCCAGCACTTCATTAAAAAGTTGAGGCATCCTCAGCAGAAACCGGAAAAAAAAACAAATAAAAACCAAGACCGCTTGTTGTTCATCTTCCATCACGACGGGTATTTATTGTAACCGAGGAGCATCAGAGCGTACCGTTGCAAATTTGTAATTTATGATAACTGCACTCTGCAAATGTGTAAATAAATTATATGATGATTATTTCCGGAGGAGTGGGGAGAGAAAGGGGAAGCGCCGGCGCTGAAGACTCGTTCAAGCAAAAAAAATAAATAAAAAAACTGGTGATCACCCTGAAGTGAGCCGGGCGGAACGCGATGTCAGAACACTTGTCCTTTCACACATGAATGCAGACGGATCAGTTGCACATGCAAGCTCCACTGATTTAGAAAAGAAAAAAAAACAATTGAGATGTGCGTCATCTTTTTTACCTAATGAAAAAAGAAACATTTATGGTTTTTCAAAGTTTTAGTCTTGATTTGACTGTTTAAAATGAAGCATTCATTTTCAAATAGGACATCCATCAACAGTTTTGTTCTTATGACCCTCATGTGTCATTTATGTTTGTGTTCTTCTATTATTGCTCAATATGTCTTGCCATATTTAATTAATTAGTAATATTTGAAAGGTCTTGCCCAAGATGTTGACTTCTCTACATTTAGTTTTGTGGTTTATTCTCGTGTTCTGCTCTTTGTTTATCTTCTGGTCTTGGTTCTACTCCAGTGTTTGTTATTCACTTTTCCCTCAACCTGCCAGTTTTCTCCCTGCCACAGCTTCTTTCTCCATCTGGTCATTCCTTCTCATTGCTTGGTCACTTCCTCCTTTCATCAGTTCATGAGTTCTCACTGTTTCTCCTGTTCTTCTCCTGTTCTCCATGTTCCTACTCTCCTCTAAGTCACATGTGTCAAACTCAAGGCCCGTGGGCCAATTTTGACCCGCAGTAGGTTTTTATGTGGCCCTCTAGATTCTTGACTAAACACCAAGTGTGCTTAAATATCATGTTATCAATCAAATCAAATGTAGTTTTTATTGGTTTACTGCCAAATTATATCAATCAGTCCCTCCAGATTCTTGAGAATTATTGTGGAAATCAAAATCAACAAATGGCCCTAACAATTGGGAGTTTATTGCAGATTTTTCTCAAAAATTGTCAAAAACCTTCTTGCTTGTACTGAACAGCTGCCTCAGCTTTAATTGATGTCAGATTGTAGACAATGAGCTATACAGCTAGTAATTAAAAAGTCACATTTACCGTTATAAATAAGCGCAAATATTTCTAAATTAGTACCACAAACACTTTGACTTTTATTGCAAAAATATAACAAAAAGAATCACTATATCCTGGATGGACTGAAACTATGTTCAACAATATTTAAATGTAAGGATTCATAAATATTTTAGCAGTTTGTGAACAGGTTTTAACAATACATTCTGGTACAACCGGCCCTTCATGTTCTTGATTTGACCAATAATTTAGTGAGTTAATAACACACACCTCCAGAAATGATTGCCGGATAGTTATTTGGATCCACTGTTGTGTCCTTCTAAAATCCAGACAAGGAGAATTTTCAAGAAAAGACTTCAGTTTTTTTGTTTATTAACTTGCTGCACTGAACCAGCTTATGTTTTGTTAAATGACATTTTGATTGCTGTGTTCCCACAGATTTGGTTAATCATGCTATTAAATTCTGATTCCAAGAAACCTTTTCCTGTAGCCGTTCATGGGCAGGAGAGGAAAAAAAACAATTTAATCTTTCTTTATAATTTCTCACTCTTTCAAAACAAGATGACATTTCTGTTTTTACATTTTTTCTGTTCATTTTGTGTCTAGCTGAACTTCTTTTCTATTACACAAACATCTGTTGATTGCAGGTAGGGGTAAAATGATTTAAAGTTTAAACTTTACACTTTTGTGGTATTTCAACGAAGCCACGGAATAGATTTAAAAAAATAAATAAACAGGCAGTGGAAAGGGATTTGTAGCAAGTTCAATAATTTACTGGAAAGACATGCTGTAATTCTAAAATAAATTCCACAAAAAAAACAAGCCAAAACATTTTTTTCTCCTGATTATCTAATTATTAGCACCAGTTTCACTCTGTTCCCTGTGACGTTAGCACAAGAAGCTCTAAATTAACCTCTGGTTTTTGATGGGTCAAATGGAAAAAAAATAATTATAATTTGTTGCTGTCAGCCAGTTCCAATTGAAAATGTTGATGCCATCTTTAAACTTCATCTTATTTTTGCTTGTACTTTGCCTAATTTAAGGAAAACCTTAGCTTCCACCTTAACCAGTAGCCACGTTAGCATTTGAACAAGTGAACAAGTTTTCAGCTGAATTTATAGACACAACCTGCATCTCTTATTACAAACACTCAGTCTTTATAACGGTGCCAGTTGGTGTTTATAAATCCTGCTTTAATAAGTGCGTGTAACTCCAATTAGCAGATTATGGATTGTCCTTAAAATCCAGCCCTGTTCCATTTTAAAACAGTGTTTGTGAATTTGATCCAATGCTGTCAACTAGACAAAAATAATATTGTTTAAGGAGACACAAAAAGCCCCTCCACTTATCGTTACCTGATGATTTTCTTAACTTACTTTTCCATGCTAGCCTAGCATGTTTTTTCATGAAGAATTCTGCCTATGTAGGCTGGTTGGTGTAGGATTCTCATGGTATGATCATGTTGAATGAAAAGATGTGATATTTACACAAAACGTCATTGAACAAACTTGAAGAATGTGTTCATGTTTGCTGTAGTTTCCATAATCATGAACATATGAAGAGGGTAGATGACTCAGAGACTTGAGTTGCCCCTTTAAGACTCGACTCGACTCAGTTTTGCTCCTCAAAGACTGTAGACTGAAAAAAACTACACTGCAGATGTGATATGACAGAAAAATATCACATTGTAGTGTTGAAACAGTTTTTTTTATCTTGAACTGACTCGTGTCTACGTGTTCATTGTTTTATTTGAGCATGCGCATTGCAAAATATTGACAATTGATGCACTGTTTGTTCCGTGGTGCACAGCAGAAGCCATCATTGCTTGGGGTAACTTAAAATGATTTATCGGCTCACGCGAGAGCAGAAATGCGCTTTTGCTTGTTCTGAATGGAGTTTCAGGACAATCTGTTTTTCCATCTCCAACAATAGTTTCACAGCGAAAGGGGCAGATTAAAATTTGACTTTGGTAAATCTTCCTGCTCTATTACCATGCCGGCAGTTTGTTCTGTTGATTGCGTGTATTGACTGAAATTTGCGAACAATGCAATTACTGAAAGAATGAGATTTGTGGAGTTTCTCAGAACGGTTTGCGTTGGAATCGTCTTGATGAGTTCACTTCTTTAAACAAAGAAACTTCATGAATTGATTTTTTTTTTCTTTCTTTTTTTTAAACCAACAGATCATAAAGCAGCTGAAAGCTGTTTCTGCCCTCTTAATTGATCCAGATAAGGTCAATTTATTATGTTTTAAGAAATATTTGGTCTTTTTGTGTAGAAATACTCCAAAATCTTTTGTCAGTGCAAATAAATTGCATTATGTAACTTGGCGATCTATATTTGTCTTCAAACATTTTTCTTTCTTAATGTGAATTAGCTTCTTTCATTAAAGTTCATCTGCCAGCAGCCTGAATAATGCTTTCTGACTCTGGTTTTTACTCTTAAGGCTCGCTTGTTTTTCTCTCTTTTGTGGGCGGGTCGCCACCAGAGAGCATGATGGGTTCTTTTCATCTCGGTCTGTGTTCCTCTATCTCCATCCTCTGCGTATTGATTGTGCTCTGACCCCCTTGCCCTGAGTGTGAGTAATGGAATTGCCTGTCGTGGACACAGGCCCCGGTCAAGGTCTAGTAAATGTTCAACACATGTTTGCATGAACTTGACGATCGATGCTTCGCCTGCTCTCATGTCATCAGAACCAGAACCTTCCACTGGTATATTTTTGTTTTTGTCTATTTTCTTTTTTTCTTTAAACCCTTGAAATCCAGCTTTACGCTGCTGGTTTGGCCAACTGAACATAAATGGTGCTTTCTTGCTTTTAAAATTCATATTTAGGCTTTCCAATATAAGTTAAAACAGGGCCAATGCCATGGAAACACACTCCCCGACTGCATATTTTAGCACCCAGAAGGAATGATCCCATTTGGAGGTAGCTGAGTCCACAACCAGTTTTAATTTCACATCCAGAACTGCCACCATTTTGGATTCATCATGATTCGGTTAGACTCTGGACCAAATGCCAAAATGTTTTCCAATGTGTTGTGGTTTGTTTTGGTTAAATTTAGCCAGAATGCCTTGTGCTGTAGACATCTTCCCGGTCTCCGGTCCGCTCAGTGTTCATATGCGTTTGAACTGCACCAGAGTTCACCTCAACCAAACACAGTCAGAGGTTTGTAGGTGGACCAGAGTTCGCTTTTTTGAGTTTGATCTCGAACCCACTAAACACTGAACAGGAATAGATCATTTCCAAATATATGGAATCCAGTTGAAAACACTGCTATCTCAGTCAAATTCAGGATACATACAGTCCAATTTAATCTAAATTATAATATGATGAAGTCCAATTCAGTGGTTCACTGAATTCCGGTCAATAACAAGGTATTTATCAAAGGAGACCCAACTCATTGCCTGGAGTCACTGACTTTTCTCTCTCTAATCCCTCATCCTAAGAAACAACTTGAAGAAAACATTAATTGAATCCGACATGGTGATCCACTTCAAATAGGCTCAGAGTACCGAGGACTGGAAAGGGTTCCAGATTTAACACATCAGCAGTGAGGCAGGGGTGCTTTCCATGGAGAAGGAGAAGTAAAAGGAGAACACAAAGATGATAGCACAGACCCTCAGTGGCTCCCTCCAGTGACGAGACAGAGTGTTTAACAATGCACTAGGAGCACTCTCTGGATTTCATACTTGTGATCTTCCAGTCATTTGATGCTTTTTCCAGATGTGAAAGCTTCTTGCAATACAAATCCTTCACATAACCATCGCATGTTCATCAAGTTATATCCACATTGGATCACTCCTTCAGGGTAAAAACCCGTTTTGGTCAATATTCAAAGGCTTTTTAGGGACAAATATAAATGATGTAAATCAAAGAGACTTTTGAATCAAACTTGTAGCATTGCAGGGCTAGGATGTGTACCAAATAAGATCACTACTTACAGTTATATTACCTTTTATAGGCAGTAATTCAACATTTAAAGAGACAGATTAACAAGTGATCGCCTGAAATCTAAGAAAGTAGACATCCGAGTCATCCCAGCACCGCTGCTTTTAAAAATAGTGGTGACTTTTGAAGTGCTGGCAGATACATTTCAGGCACGTTGCTTATTAAAGTTTGATATCTCCAATAAAGTCAGTCTCGCAGCGGTAAAATGCTCTGACATTTACAGAAACCAACTGAGAGAATATGACTCCAGGTCAACTCTGGAGACTCACTGGGCCGAGATGAGATGACATGCCACTCAAGAGTATATCCGGTTTCAATCTGACAGATGGGAACGGCGTGTGGAGAGGCGGGTCAGCAATGGGAAAAGATCGTGGTTGAAAATAGAGCAGCGTGGATTACGGAGAGGTGTGAGGAGTGCCATGGATGCCTTTAAGGGAATGTTTGTACTGGTTTCCACAGTGACATGACGTCTGTGTGGATGTGTCCAACAACAACAGGACTACAGTTATTTTTGGGAGATGCAGGGAGTGTGATGGAATGAAAAGATTACCCTGGAGTGTACGCTGCGAAGAAAAAGTGCAATTCCTCTGTCCTTTTACCACCATTTTAGCAAAGTGTTTGGCTATTTTACAGAAATAAAGTTAACTTGAACTTCAAGGCTTTTCGAGGTTATGATGGACAGCATAATATCACTGTTTTCAGAAGACAGTGTAGAGTATTGAGTGAAAACTGATTTTTTCCAATAAATTGAAAAAAGTTAATGTGTCCTTTTAGTTTGTCTGTAAGGCCTGGAATCAACTTTACATAATGGACTCATTTTCAAAACAGAAAATGTTTTATTCACTTTTATTCTAACTATTTTCCTTTGATTTATCTTAGCAGTTGCATGCTGGTCAATGGAACTTGGCAGCACCGTTTATAGGGATGGGGATGTATAATCAGTGTAAGGAGAACTCGCAAACACCAAATATGAGATATATATGATCAAAATCATAATTGAAAAGTTTTTCTCACAATTTCATTGAAAACCTGAAACTCAGACATAGATTAATTAAATAATATATTACTACCAACACAGCTTATGAAAACCGAACATGCTACTGTATCGCAGACAGTCACTGATACCACCTGCAAGGGAAGCAAGCCACAAAAACCATTCATAGGAAATTAAGTGGAAGAAAAAATGGTGGTAGAAGAGCTGCAAAGGTAAGAAAAGTAAAACAAAAATGAAGTAAAACAAAGTAACTTCTTGAATTTAACTCCAGTAACAAATTGACATTTTGATTATTACTGAAATATACCCTTCATCTCCAGACACTCCATAACATAAGTATAAGTGGCAAAAGGACTTCATAAGCATATTATTAGCATAGTCCTAAAAACTAATCTTAAATAGCCATCAATTGATAAGAGTAGAACTATCGTAGTTAAAGTGGGTTATTTTATCCATATGAGTTTATTTATGTTTGCACTGTTTAACCTGTGATTTTTTTTTTCTTTTTTGGATGCACAGATTTTTGCTACCGTTAGAAAACCTCTGTATCTCTGATAGCCGAAAATAGAAAACACATTTTCCCCGCATATTTATTTTATTTTTCACAGCGTTCGCTTTAGTCCCTGACGCGGCTCAGAGACCTTCCACCTCCGTCACCCGACCCACATGGAAAGAGTCCACACTCAGAAACAGCGAACACCAGGAATCTGGATTCCCCCTTGAAATAGCCGGACCTCTTGCGCGATGCAGTGAAACGCACACGCTGGCTGGAAGCACCCAGAATAGCGCAGCTTGCCACATCCATTGCATTCCAGTGCCCAGCTGGCTGCAGTGTGTCGACACATGGACCGCTGCAAACTTGCACTTAGCTTCTCTAGAAATACATTTTTGATATTCTCCTAGCGAACCTCTTTCTGCCTTGAAAAAAAAAGTTTGTTTCTGACCTTGTGATTTTTTTCAGCTGGAATTGGAATTGTGTGCACTAGCCTTGACACCCCCCCTCTACCTCTGTCAACGAACAATACATGTTCGGCCTTAGAATTCCTGCCGCTAATCCGTCAGCTGCTCGGAGCTGGCAGCAGATGGCTGAGGCACAGGAATATTCTCAACCTGCGCCAATTGCAGCACATATCAGATATCAATTTGTCAACAGAGCTGGCCGGTGGGTTGGCTGGCTGGTTGGCTGGTTTAGACCCTGAACCTCTGTGAGTCAGCAGCACACACAGCCAAAAAGGACGGGGGAAGCCAAGGAACCGGTTTGTTTTCAGCTGAAAACTTTCAGAGAAAAGTTGGATAAAGTCGAAAACATAGTCAAAAACCCCATTCCGCCATGGAGATGTATCAAACTTTAGCCTACTCTTCACTTTTAATAAATTCTTTGACATACAGTTGGTGGTTTGATAATGGCTTTTTAACTGCAGTGTTGTGGGTGTATTGTGTTTGATTTATAATCTGCAAGTGGATTTATATCCATCTCAGCGCCGCGGCTGCAGTTCAGCACAAACTCTAAAGAATCCATGACTCAAAGCATTTCACCACCATTGTCCTTGTTTCCTGTATTTATTCTCACCTCTCTCTCAGAGTGCATTGATCGTGAGATTTCATGCTGGATGGCTGTGCTGTGCGCTGAGGTTTTTCAGGTGATGCATGCTGAAGCCTTTTTGTGCTCAAAAGCTGTTTTTTTTTTTCTTTCCCGGCTCCTGATTTTAGGGACTAAATTTTAAAAAACTAAATATCAAATCAGTCAAAAATAAGAATTAAAGTTGAGTATAACAAAAGTGGAAAAGATATGACAGTACAAATAATTTTGAGAGTTATTGTTAGTCATAACTGTATCTATTTATTAGCAGTAAGAGCTTAGGTAAGCAGGCAAAATGAGCAAATTTCCCAATAGCTTCATGTTCTGCTCCATTGAAATATAAAGTATTTATTAAATATGTGACATAGATATTACAAAAAGTATTTTCCATATTCCAATAATTCCCTTGAAATGTTAGCATGTTAGCATAGAAAGCTCTAATGTTATTTTCTCTGTTTCCTGCTGCTGAATTTTTCAGTTTTGTTACTATAAAGCTAAGAGATGGTCTAGCATCACATGCTAACCACAACACTCTTGCAGTGAACGAGTAAAGTTTATGAATCGAAAGACTTACCATGACAATATCAGGCAGTGGGTAGTGATCCTATGATGGATAAGCAGACAGACTGATGTCCAGTTGGATCTAACCTCGTGATGACCGGCTGATATCTCATCTTCCTTGTTTTTTATCCAAACTAGTTCTCAAACTGCCCATCACTTCTTACCACCAAACACCAAAAATCAAGTCAGTCTTATTCAGTCGTACTTCCTGTGGTTTTCGTTGCTAAAGACGTTATTATCGCTGCTTTTACAACCCTTAGCATTCCTTCCTGATTCCTTATTGCCATTTTAGTTTCCATTGAGGTCTTTAAATATTCACCATGCTTCTTTCTCCAGTAGTTTTTATTATGTGGCAGGTTAATACTTTCTTTGTTACCTTGCCATAAAAATGTAGTGTGTAAACTTTTACTAGCTTTTTTACATGTGGAATCCCAAGTATTACTACTTATAAGAATACCAGAGTGTAAGAACCATGCTGTAAGGACTGGTATAAAAAAAAAAGTGTACAACTTTCTTTTGACGTCTCTGAATAGTTAAAAAGTTGTCTACAAGTCGGATGCTGACTCATGTGAGCAGCCACCCTCACGCCTCCCGTTGAAGCTATTATCTTTGGTCTCAGGGCATATCGTCCTGTTTGGGCCTCTCTAAAAAAATAAAATAAAAATTCCCATGCGTGGCACATAGTTGAATTAAAACCTATTATGAAATTTGACAGAGCCATTAAGAAGACGGATGGTCCATGTCGTCTGTGGGTTTGACTCACAATCGGGGCGATCGCTGTCCGAACAAAAGCTCGGCCTTTAGCTAGCCCCCCGTTAGGCTTGGGGGTTATCACCTATTGCCCTTGGAGTTCTTTTTTCTGTGAAAACATGTAAAAACATCTGTTTATGAAGCGAAGGGGATCTGACAAAGATAGAGCTCCTCTTGGGTTCATGAGGTGAGGGACAAAGTGGGTGGAGGAATGATGGATGGCAGAGAGGAACATGGAGGAAGGGGCAGCCATTGCTCAGTGGGAGGAATTTATAGAACAAAAAGTACCGTGTCATTGCTTTGCTTTGAGATTTCATGTGGCGGTTTGTGTGACTTCTGGCTTTTTTTTTCTCTCATAAAGCGCCTTTCAAATTTTAAATGGCTTTTCCTTTTCAAGTCAATAAAGCATAGAAAGTCGTACGTAACTGAAGAGGAAGAAATTTGAAACATAGCTGTCGTGTTCGCGTGTTCGTGATTAAAGTCTTTGCACATTCTATCTTAAGCTTTTCCTTATTCCATAGAGAGTTTCTATGAACATCCATATTCAAGTAGTAGTAGTAGTAGTAGTAGTAGGAGTAGTTTTGGTTGAAGGCAAAGGTTAGCAAGCTTTACAGCCCAAGGAGTGTTTCTTGCCCTTGCCCTTGATATCAAATTTGCTACGATTTGATGTATATCTTTATTTTTAGCCTTAAGTAAAGCAAACCAAACCAAGACCAGAAAAACATTTTCTTCACTTGAAAATGTCATAAAGCAAGAAAAAAGACATCTGCATAACTACAGATGAAACTGGGACTCACTTCAAACATATCTTTGGATTTACAGGCAATGCTTCATTCTGTATCACTTCAGGTCAAAGTTTTGAGGAGCTAACATAAAAGATCTTGCGGACACATGTGCTCCCTCTTCCACAGTGTCAGTAGATCACGTTAAATCCCACATAAACACATGAAAGTTTACGGTTGCTGAATGATAAAATGTGAAAACGGTTCAAGGTAAACGACCAGCCATGTGAAGGCACTTTATGTACAAAGAAATCATGTTCCAGCTCGGTCCGTTTGCAGCTCTTTGGAATAAATTGTCTTCAAAAATTCATTGCTCTTTTTTTTATTTACTGTTATTTACCCTGGAAAGCAGTTAAACCTGGAGTAAACAGAAAAGAAAACTCTTCTCACTATATAAAATTAGCAAGCATCCAGCCCAGAGAATGCCATCTCTTGACACAAACATAATGTAAATTCCGCTGCAGCAGGAGGAGCTGGAGGGGAAAAACTCCCCTAAAGTGATTTCACACACAGCCACAAGTTCAAGATAGAAAAGGTGCATATAAAGCTGTTCCCATTCTCTGGGGTGGAAGGATTTCATGAACTCATACATGGCGGTCATCCATCACCCCTACTGACCAATTACTGTACCTACCTACACCTCTAATGAGCTGCGAGGCCCACGATGGAATAAGAGACAGGATTGGGCAAATAAATAATTAATCAAGCTTTGGAGATTTTTTATTTGCTGGCCTGCAGTTACTGAGAGACCGGGGCCTTTTTCAATTATCTGGTTTTTATGAACTATGAAGTCACTACTATCGGACCGGATGGATTATCTCCATCCTGAATATGTTCGAAAAGAGTTCTCCTTCCTTGTCTGTTTTTTACCTATGGCAACAAAACGTTTGACAATTCAATTTTCTATGAGGAGAGTTTTCCAGTGAATCATCAATCCAGACTGAAAATTCCTTTTTGTGTGAATTTTGTGTGGGCCCCTGACTATAGCTCAACATCCAGCAAATGGAGCTGAGGCAGATGGAGATTTCTGACTTTGGTCTGATAAAATTTTCCTCCTAAATTTAGAGTTCTGGTGGCTTGGAAATAGACTTAAAAACATTTTCCAGATCACAAACAAAGAAAACATTTGACCGAAAAAGTTCGAAATCCGAACGCAAATATTTTATTAAGGAAGAATAATTCTGTGATTAAATTTGAAAAAATATCTTCCTGTTGAAATCCTGGGTTCCTCTCTCTCGACCGTGTGTGGGCACAAGAAAACACAACAATGCATGATGACGTCACAGACTTGCAGAATTTAATACAATAGGAGACAAAGTATGAAAATTAAAACAGAATCTATAAAATAACAGAGACATAGATTCATTACCTGAGACAAAGACAGGGACAGCAAAGACGTCTTTGGAGAAATTGCAAACAGCTAAATCTAATCTGTTACTTTGTGCAGAAAGTTTTATAGTCAAAGATTCAAATAAGGCATATCTTTGCTCATCCAACCTGGAGCTATCTTAGAGAGTCTTAGACCTTCCCTTATTTACTGCCAAGATCAAAAGCCATTTGCTCCTTGGTATTAAACAAAAGAAGCAAAGGGCCTGTCCGCGTCTCCTGCGGCTCTATAGCCATCTGGGCAAAGTGAAACAGAGGAAGGAACCTCACAGGTAGCTGTGAAATTCTGGTTTCTCTCCCGCTCTGTCAGGAACAAACTTTTAATTCTTTATTTAATTCAAGAAAAAGTTGATCTTCCAGGAACACAATTTGTTCTTCTGCACTCAGCAACCTTAAAGATTTAGTCCTGCAATAAACCAAAAAGTAATACATACAATCAACAGAATAGAATGGAGTAAAATTCTTGTTTCTAACCTAATATAATGTTCAAATAAGAGCTAAGACAATCATTTACCATAAACCTGAGCAATTTTCTAATACTAAACAAAACATTTTCATAACACACAATTTCCATTTGATTCTAATATAGTCACAGATAATACAATTTCAAATACATTCTTCATCAACTAAATTAATGATTCTAAAACTAGACAATACGATTTTCAGTCAGAGCATACTATTAATAACTAAGAAAAATGTCTTACAAATTAAATGTAATTTAATTGGTGGTTTAAAACATTTTACACCATCCCAAATGTTCACGGAAGATTTCTGATCTCCTGTGAACTGGGTAAATTTCTGTTTCCCAGGGTGATTCAAATGATACTGTCTTCCACTCATTTTATGGCCTCCTGTCCTCTCTGATAAGTCCCCAGGGGTCCCAGTGTGAGTTCCTTGTTTGATCTCTATTTTTCCTTTTCGTTATTTGAATACTTACCCAGTAATACTTTAGTTTTAAATCACTTACAGAAAACTGTTCAAAGTAAAAAAATGTGTTCAAAAAAGTTTAAGCCGTTTTAAACACTAAAAATAATCATTTTTTCCTCAACAAAGGATTAAGGCTGAGATTCTTTATTGGATCTATAATTATTTGGTCTTTTCTAGATTGCTTCAATGTACTTCAGTTAATTAGATTCAGCTCAGTATATTTAGAATATATCAACATTACAGCTAAGCAAATGTGTTCGGACCAAATAAGTTAGCAAACTACGCCTCTGAATTTCCTCTTTCTGTTCTGGCCAGTACAGTGGATCCAGGTATATGTAGGAATTTGTTGAATAATTGAGATTCTTTCCTCCATTACAACAGTTCAAACACCAAATATACCTTAATGTTTATGAAAACCATCTTAGCGCTACAGCAGAAACTAACAGCTAAAGTCTTCCTTATTTCTGCTCTTACGGGTTCAGCCAATGAGCGCGAGGGAAGATTTATGCCACTAGATTGGTTGCTTTGGAAATGCCAGCCAATAGTGTGTCAAGTGACATTGCACCTAGATACTTCAGCTTCCCAGTCCACTTCAATTTGCTCTCTATAAATAAGCCGAAGAGGTTTTAAGGGTTCTGGTCTGTGGAGCGTCGAGTCAGGAATGCAACTTTTCAGGCTTATTGATCAACTGAACGTCTGGATGAGGAAAAACGAAACGTAGGCACCCGTCCTACAGAGGAGTTCACTCAGTTATACTGGGACAAATCTTTTCATCAGTACAGATTCGGTTAACTGGTTTGGAGTCTCTGCTGACAGATTGAAATGTTTCTCCAGTTTTACCTGTGTGTGAACTGAGGGCCAACTTAATAACATACGGGCCATTTTTTTCAGTTACAAACACGCTACTCTCCTAATCTGTCCTGTATAAACTGTGAAACTAACCCCAGAGATCCAAATAGTCAGCCGATGAGTGGGCAGCATTACTCGGACTCCCGATGGGTTTCAACCTTTTGTTTGACGTCACTCCCAAGGTCAAACCAGAAGTAATATATTTTTTAGTGTCTGCAGACATAGCTGATATAAATAACTTGAGTTGTTTCCATTTAAGGTGGCTCGGTTAAAAACTGGGAGAAGGGGAAGGAAAAGGGAGACAGATTATCATCCAAAGCGGTGTGACCTCTGGCAGAGTCCCTCGCTCGCTATCTAACTGCCTCTAACTTTATTTGGCTGTCAACTTGAAAGAGGCTAACTGCTGCGGCACACATGCTCGCACTCGCTCAGACCCCCTCCTTCCCCTCCATATGGCATCGTTTAAAAGTCCTGTTTGTGTTTATTAGGAAACAAAGTCCCCATCTTGGACCACAATGGAAAGTGACTGAAGGGGGTTTCTGTTCAATTTAGCAAACATGCTAAGAGTCCATAGCTCGAGTGGTGTTACAGTGATAGGGGTCACTGGAAGTCATGGCCAGACTTCCAGTTATATTTAGCTCACTTTTCCAAAGCTCTTCGCTCCTATCTGGTACATAGTGTTAGGTTCTCTCAGGCTAATCCTCTGATAGGGAATCACTGCAGCTATTATGAATTAACAAATGGATTAGAAGCATGAACTCACCATTATGCCATATCTCTCTGATTAAATATGTGATATGCGGCACTACATATCCTCTAAGGCAAAAAAAAAGAGAAAATCATTACCTGAAGCTCAATTATTCAGCCTGGTGAATTCATTATTCAGTTGTGCTAAAATACATGTCTGCTCCTTACAAGAGTTATTATTTTGTGGGACAGATGAGCCCTCTATTTGCCTTTAAAGAGTACTTGAATCTGTATTAGCCATGAGTCATCCTGAAAGAGTTTGCTTCTTCTGTGTCTAATTTTGGAACAAAGTGATTAATGATTAATTGAAAGCCGTTCTGACTTTATCTAGGCCCAGGTCTTGTTATTATTGTTGTGGTTTAGCTGAAAAGCCCACTGTTTTGGACAGGCTGTCTACAGCGCGTGCTTGTATATGTGAGGTTCTTCATGTCCCTCCTGTGGTGATGCTGATATAAGAAGACGCAACATGGCTGCTCAGATGAATTGCTTTATTCAAGAGTTTTGTAGCTTTTTGTAGTTTTATATTTGCAACATGTAAAAAAATTAATGAAAAGATGAACGTATCGCAGATGTATGGATATATGTGATGTGCTGAAAGAATAAATAAATAAATAAAAGAATAATTGGATGCCGTGGTGAGCGTCGCTAAGTAAAATGTTAGTTGTGCTAACTCTAAGGCACTAATGCAAACGCTAAAGCGCTACACCAACATGGTAGTTAGCAAAAGCTAATGCTAAATCTCTTTATTAACAGTGTTTTTTCCAGAAGCTGGTGCTACCAACCAACAGGTTTTAAACTGTTTACTGTACTTCTACAGCAATGCATCTTGGGTACAGAATAAACATCATTTGTTGTGCCGCATCACAGTCCAAGGACCTCGAGAGGAAATAAAACTGCCTCGTGAAGACTTCACCCACTTCAAAATAAAAGCCTGAAAATAAACATCTAACTACTTGAATAATTCCTAAAAGTAAGTTAGTGGAAGAATTAATTCAGAGAAAGTCAAGAGTGAAAAATCATTTTCAATGTTAGCAAAAGCGCTAAAAAAATGTTTCTAAACAAAAAATTAGCAGAAGTATGCTATGCTATACTAGCTTCCACTAGTATGCTAGTAATAGCATATTTACCAACACCAAGGAAACTGTAAATAAGAAATACAATACATCTGTAAATCCAATTCTTTACTCTCTCAGACGTTCTCAGACGGTGGAGGAGCCTTGGGACTGAGACTGTTTGTTCCCCAACATCATATCACAGACATACAAACGATATAATGGGGATCCGTTGTAGAGGTCAAAGATGGCAACACTCAGCTCTTTGGGTCCTGCCCATAATAACAATGAAAAATGGCCTCTTGGTGCGTGGCCTGTGTGCACGTCAGGGCAACCCAGTTCGGCTGTGTGTGTGTGTGTGTGTGTGTGTGTGTGTGTGTGTGTGTGTGTGTGTGCGCGCTCGCTCCTTTCTGTTCCTTCTGCTCGAACTCGCTTTGGGAAAATGTGAAACAATCAGAGGCAAATTGCTGCGCAGCGCACACAAGTAGAAGGGGAAGTGCTCGCGCTCTCAGAGGACGGCGCGCGAACAGCCGCCTGCTGATGGATGTGAAGCAGAAATGATACACACTGATAGCGCTGTGCCTGTTTTGGTCCCCTGAAAGATAGATGGCGGAGTGAGAGCTGCTGCTCGAGTCGGAGACGACACCTTTTTTGCAAAGCGTTTGGCGTCGGGGCCCGGAAAATGTATTCATGGCACCCTTCATAACTGGAGGACCCTTTAAAACACTTCTGGAAATAGCCGGGGAAAGATGCACGGCCTCAGCCGAGCAGCGCCGCTGCCAGCTTGCTCGTGTACAAAAAAGCAGACTCCACTACACACTGTTGTTTTCTATCTGCGGCGTAATGGAGTGAGAAAATAACTCTGGCAAACTGGCTCCTCAGGTTAAGTGTGGTCCGGCATGAAATCTGTTTGCGGCAATGATGAGTATCAACATTGTTCTCAGGCTCCCAGTTGCCACGTCAGCGCCCGCCTAATGGAGAGGTGTTGCACAAATTGACAGCCAGACGCAGCGAGGGCTGGGGAAGCAGGGCCTACAGGTGTGTGACTGCAACAAGGAGCAGGTTTTACTCCGCTGATTGTTTAATAAATGTTTGGTCCCGCCAAGCGTGGCGGTTCCACGCTGGTTGGTTTTAGCTAATGACCCTCGCTGTCTGCGTGGTCCCCTTATCTCGACATGGATAATAGGGACAATCTGGCTGATTGATAGGGATGTTGTAATGAGGTGAATTTTGTTTGTGTGTGTGTGTGTGTGTGTGTGTGTGTGTGTGTGTGTGTGTGTGTGTGTGTGTGTGTGTGTGTGTGTGTGTGGATGGTGGAGGAATTTTCAAGCCTAATTTAATGGCAGTTTTGTTTACACGGCATCCAGGACGTGCAATTGAGCAATTAGAAGTAGGACATGACAGTTTCCATGTCTTGTTTTTGCCTTTCAGCGACGGATCGCCTGCTGAATTGTACGTTTCGCCCGTCCCTCCCTTTTCCTCACCGCTGACAGGTTGCACCTGTTTTCACCCGCTGTGGCCAGATGGACAATTCTCCACTACACCTGCCCCTCTTGGTGACATCACCTGCTTTGTACCCAGCCTCTGAACTGGCATCTGAACAAACGCACACACACACACACACACACACACACACACACACACACACACACACACACACACACACACACACACACACACACACAGTGGGAGTCCATGGATACCCCGTCTCTAAACTTGGCACCAAGAACACAGTTTACTATGTCAACATGCAGTTAATTAAAGATGCTTTTGTAGAACTAGAGGACATTTAATATCTCTGTACTGGCCCTCCATAACCCCAGGATTACTCTGTACACTTTGGACATAAAAACCTACTCTTAGATTTGTTTAGTAAGTTTAGAAGAAGCTATAATTGTTATACTTTTAGTTTGGATACAGAACATTTCCACAGTCTTGTTTTATGAGATCATATTGTGTTTTTATTTTATCATGGTTGATATGAATGCAATCAACTTGGCAAAAACAGGAGAAATACAGTAAAGGTTGCAGCCAACAAACTTCCAATAGTAAAATTATTTCATACATTAATGGACCAAGTAGAGATTTGATGTCTGAATTGCTTCTTTTTTATTTATTTTTTTAAAGATGAAGATGTTTTCATTCTCATAAAAAGCTTTAATACTATTAGCGACTGCCTTTCTGTCAGCTAGCTGTGCTGAAGTGCCAATGTTTGCTTCTACAGAAACAGGACTAAGAAGTGAAGATTTTGTCTTTTATTTTTTAGTTCTGGGCTTTTTTCAAATACAGTTTCTGTTAACAAGACGATATTAAAATATTATAAAAAATCTGTCTTTTTGGTTGAGTTTCCAACTCTTTCTAGCACCTAGCTGTTTTGTGATGCTAATGTTAGCATGTAAACAGCGATAAGTGGAGAATTAGTTTAAGATACAAATATATTTTTATTCTCAGCTACTGAAGTGATGTATCTATACAATTTCTTTATTTAACAATATAAAAGTAAATTTTGCCTGTAGAAGCTAGCTTTGCTATTACTGCCATGTAAACATAAGCGATAATGAAGCTTCTGTTTTAGCTTTATTAATATTTACCAAAAATTAGAAAGGTTTTGAAATTTTATTAGTATCTAAAAACAACAAAAAATCCATTTTCTAAACATGATTAATCAGTGAGTTTCGTCTATTCCTTAATTGTTTCATAATTATAAACCAATTTTTACTTGTATTTTGCATTAAAAAAATATACAGTACAATCTGTACTGTACAATGGTAATGTAAACGTAAATAATCGTAAGTGGAAATTAAATTCTGAAATAATTCCTCCTGGTGTCAGTTTTTAACGTCACAAAATTCCAGCATTATAAAAGGAGGTGTGTAAACTCCTCCGTTATTTTTTTACACTTGCAACATGCATGTGTAAAAATGCATGTTTGTGCACCAACATTTGAAATGAGAAACTGTTGTGGAACCAAATTTTGTGTGTTGCACACAGCACAATTGTTACGATTAATTTGTCTATTTCTAAAAAGTGGAATCAAAAAATCAATCTTAAGGTATTTTGACTTTTTTTAATATTCCATACATTTGGAGCAACACTTCATAATCTCAAACAAGAGTTTTTTTTTTCACGAACTACAGTGACCACTGATGAAGAAAAGAGCAAAACGTATATAAATGTGAATCTTTCCTTGTGTGCAGCTTGCAAGCCATGCTTGTGGCGTCTCCCAACTAAAAGATGGCCGATGCCAGGGCTTGGCTTGAAAGGAAGAGAAGCCGGGCGAAAACCATCATTACTTAGCAGAGATACTCTGAGTGTACAACAGCAGCTGAAGGAGACAAACCAGGCTGTCTTCGATAGATTATGACAGCTGGCTGGTAAAAGCTGTTTCTGTGTGGAGCTGCAGTCTTGAGGTGGCCCTTGAATAGACAGGTGGCAGTAAAACAAAAAAGTGGGGCTTGGTGAGTCCCACAGAGACCCTCAGATCTCTGGAGGGAAGGCATGGGGCCTATACTGTGGCTTAAAAATGAGAGGCGGATAAATTCGGCACTGAGACGCCTCAGAAGCTTTCATCTCTAGGAGTGTGTTTAACTGGGCTCTTCTGATGCCTCTCTGGTTGGCTGTTTGATGTTGCTGCTGGTACCACTGCAAGAAGCAATGTTACCGCTCATATGAGAAGATCAGGAGTGTTTTTCTAAAGTGTTTTTATATAGTGCCTGTACTTTAAAGAAGTTTTTCTAAGTTTTTCTAAAATTAATCAGACACCACCACTTTTATTCCAACTTAAATTTGCTAAAGAAGTACCAGACTAAGTAGATGCGATTAATATTACTTTTTCAAAACACCATATATACCTGAGAGCGGAAACCATCTGAGCGCTACGGCAGAAGCTAACATCTACAGTCTTCCTTGTTTCTGCTCCTGTGGGTTCAGCCAATCAGTGGCTTTGCAAAATGCCAGCCAATAGCATGTCAAGAAGTATTTTTCAGGTATTTCAGTGCTGGTCCGAGAGTCCAACAAGCTTGATATTAGCTTGTAGTTTATCTGAGTCATGAGCATATCTGTAGGTGGCGGTAATACAACCATAACGTTTATTACTGCCAATAAAAATATCAAAAAGAAGAAGAAGGGTTATGTACAGCTGGCCTGCACTCTGCTGCTCTGGCCTTCTCACATGACAACTTTACCCTCAAAACAGTGATGAACAAATTTAGGTTCCCAACCTTTTCAAACACATTTCTGAGAGCGAGCTGAAACATGCAAGATGTGGTGCGTAGCAGAAAAACCTTCTGGACACGTAGTAAAGGGAGTTTCAACTCATCAAGAAATTTTAGTGGTTCTGGAAAACCTTTTAAAAATCAGCTGTACCATTAAAACCTGGTCACTATGTAACAACAGAAATGCTGCTGCTGCTGCTGTAAATATGAAATACAATATGAGGCTAATTAGCTTCAACAGAAGATAAAATACCGGATGGTTTGAGTCAAGTTCAAACCAACGGTTACCGAAAGGTTTACTGTTCAGCAGTGGCATACAGGTTGCACTAGTATGCATGAGTCCAAGTGGAAAGCTAAAGAGTTCCCTTGGTGACTCCTGCTGTGTTGCGGAGAACAGTATTTTCCAACCTTACTCTACTTCAGCACCACTCAGCAGTGACAGCGAGGCGCTCAGTACGAACCGAGCGGATAACTGGTGGAGGCCGCTGGCTGACACCCACCTCCTCCAGAAACAATGGAGGGACGGTGCTGATGTCTGTTTTAGTGCGCGCTGATAAACAGGCTGACAGCGGCGGAGCTTCTCTCTGCTCTCCTCTCTGCTCAGCGGGGTGACGGCTCCACGCAGCTCAGACGCGGCGTAGAGTGTATCTGTCACTGGACCCAAAAAAACAAAAAAGCTCAAGCAATCCGTCCGCCGGCCTCCGCCATGCGAGGAGCGCTTTTAGTTTCCTTGTCACCGGTACAAGCAGGGTCGTGATCGGGGAAGCTGTCGCCCTCCTCCACACACATCACAACACAAACAATCCTTTGCTCTGTCTTTTTCTTTTTCTGTTTTTTTATTCCACAACCTGCCCGGAGCTACATTCTTAAAAAGCAGAGGAAGATGAACACAGAGGCTGCTTTTGAAGCGTCTTTTTGCAGGAATGTGCCAATATTAAAAGTAATAATAATAACAAATCAGAGCCGACACAAGGAGAGGTCTTTTTAGTGGTGGCGTGATAACTCGTCCTCGTCTGGAGGGACGGCGTCTGCACGCACAAAAGGCTCACAGGAAATAAGATAAACAAATAGAAATGGAGACGGCAGGTGTGAGGCCGGCCGCCGCCTGCCGCCCCGGCTCAGCTCGGCTCGCCTCAGGGGGGGAAACACGACCCTGTCTGAGAGGAAGGGGGGCCGCTGGCCGTGACTCACTCCACAACAAAACACTATTTATACCGTGAAGAAAGCGTTTTCTTTGTTTCTGGCCTCTTTCCAGTATTTTGACTTCTCAAATGTATTTTTTTTCCCATTTTTTGATTTGCATAAATTCAATAAAACCTAAGATCAGCGTCCAAAAGATAATTCTGAGTAGAGAGCAAGACGTGTTCACATTCCGTTTCATAAATCTCTAGAGAAAGAAGATTTATTGCAAGTAAACATCAAAAGTGAACTTTGCTGAACTAAATCTGTGTGGGAATGAAGCTAATTTGCTCCTTGCACACCTTCCATGCACATTACTGGATGTGTAACCTGCTCCTAATTGTACAGACATGCACTTTTATATCATCCCTGGGAATTTGCCGAGTCTTCCACTGTATAACTTTGGAGCTCAAATAGTTTCATGATGTCACTATAAGCCAGCCCAAGTAAATGGTCCCGGAGTTGTTGTTGTTGTATTCACCCAGCTCACCCTGCTATCACCCCCCAAGACACAAGGTGGCGCTGCAGACGATCATCTTCCGTCCACTGCTGCCCATGTGACCCTGTATGAAGTTTTACAAGACAACTGGTTGTGGTTTGCGACTGTAAATTGATCGATCCCCCATTTTAGAAAGCAACAGACTTTGTGCCACTATAAATATGCTGGAATTTTGCACTCTGGGTACTGTGATGTGTTATTGCTCCTCCTTCAGAGATTCTTTATAAAACAGTCCAGGACTAATTCGGAATGAACATCATGTTTATTGACATCGTGTTTATCACCTGGAATCTGACTGGAACTTTTTTACTATCTCTAATCGTACTGGTTCAAAATTACTGTCAAATCCTACAACAACAATCAATTCTCAGCTTTTTGTGCCTGTCCAGAAAATATCTGATAATGAGAACATTAAGATCTTCATTTGAACACAAACTATTTCTGTGGTTTTGTATCTCACTGAACAGCGAAAGCTAAAGCTACTCTGCTGTGGAATCCTGTTTGCCTTTGTGAGATTAGCTTGAGTTGAGAATTGATTTGAATTTCACTTTTTCCATTATAAGCCTTCAGCTCAACTTGTATAAAGCTCTTCATATCTGGACAATGGTTATACTGGAAACAAGTTGTACCGAGCAGTGATGCAACAATGAGGAATTTGCTTTCATAAGTAAATGTCAGCTCTATTCCAAGAACGGTGTGTGACTTTGAGTTTCTTTAGATAATAGTCTGGTGTATGTTTTAACAAGAACTAAATAGTATGGACCGCGGGTTATTGGACCATTAGCAGCTTGAAGGATTCCACTCTGAAATTTTGAACAGTCCAAACATGCCTGGATGGTGAACGTCTAAAGCAGACGCTTGATGACATGGAGAAGCAGCAGATAAAAGAGGGTGGGGGGTATATTGGTGGACTATGTCAGCAATGTATGGAGTGTTTGGGCTAGAGTCAGGGTCAGGGTATTTTTAGTTCTCGTGCATGTTCATACCTCCAGACGCAATGTGCCACCTGCTGGATCCTGTCAGCTGTTGAATTACGGGAATTATGGGGCGGATACCCCAAGGTCTGACTCCTGAGACCTTTGCTTTGGGTCTCAGGAGTCATACATGCCTCCCATGCTTATGGGAGGCTGTTTTATTTCATGCCTCCCATAAATCTACCCAAAATAAAAACAAAATGGCCAGCGAAGAAAAGAAGTGCCTGGAGAAAAAAATATCGTCCGTTTCTTGAGAAAGTCCTCAAGTAGATCCAGGTTGACCGTTGGTGGTAAATGAGAAATTGTATTCAGCTTTATGGATGTTGAAAGTTGCTCTGTAGTCCCTTAATATTCCCAACAATGGCGGCCACAGCTGCTCTATCCACTAAACCAAGGTTCGTATTGCAGCAGCTGGGCCCTCTTCTGTGGAAGACTAATTTTATCCTATTTTATTATCCAGTTCATAAAGCCATATGAAGGCCAAGCTATTAATTTCAAATGTTTGAAATGTTGGTTTGACATTCACATTTCAAAGGGTTCTTTCCTCCAAAACTCTGTGATAAAAAGGAAACTATGTGAGTAGCAAGCACTCGTCCTTGTGGTTGAAATAATCGAAGTGGCGGAACAATAAAAGCCCAGACCAAGGTTATAGACACCTTGGACAGAGAGCTCTAACTCAGTTTCTGTGCATATGCGTGTGTTGTCTGCATGGATTATATTCTTTTAATGATCCACTGCAACTTTGGCCCGTGGGACGTAAGAGTGGGAGGGAGACATCCTGCAGATCTCCTTCTTTTGTTGCTCAGCAACGATGCTGAATGTACAGTAAACACGTTCAGCGGGGCTTCGTGCGTTTGTGCTGCGAGGTTGCTTTTAACTCCACTCTGAGCTCTTAGGCACTGGACAAGGCCTGCAGTGTGAAACACACTCTAACCTCTAATTTTGGATGAGGTGGAGTTTAGGTTTAGATTAACAGGTTGCTGATAAAACAACACAGCCAAATGCTTGTCTAATGCTCAATGCTTAACTTATTATTCATAAATAAGAATATAGGGACATATAGAATATAGGGACAAAATAGGGACATTGGTTGCGACCTGCTTAGTTACTTTAAGTCTTTTATAATTACAACAATTTTGGGATAAGGGAGTGAAAATGTATGGATGCAATATGCAGCCTTATTGAGACCTTATTTGTCTGCAGCTGATGCAGGTAAAGAGGTCAATGTTAGTAAATTTATCAAAAGCAACTGAACTAAAAGGTCTTTTTTCCTATCGACTGTACTTTAACTGTTCCTCTCAGGCCCTATATCAACATTTAACAGTTCAATTTTTAATCTACATGATTCAGTAATTGAGTTTTCGTAAATTGAAATATTGACATTCTTTTAGATTTGTCCTTATACATTCCACCTGTTGAATTCTTTATCAACATACCAACCAACCGATTAAGCAAACATGGCAACTAACAAACCAAATGACCTGTCAACCAACCACCAATGAGTGTGTGTGCAAACCAAAGCAACAAATCATCCAACCAACCTGCCAAACCTTAATGTATTGACCAACAAACATAAATCAATTAACCCAATTACCAGAGATCTAACTAATGTACCAACCGATAAACCAATCTGCATATAATAAAGAAACCTATTAATCAACCAATAAATTAACTAACCAAATTACTGACCACTTCAACAAAGTATCTGCCAATAATCCAGGTTTAGTTATTATTTTGTGCCCCTACTGCAATTACTCAACACAATCAATGAGATTAGAACTTGAAAGAATGTTGTACTTCTCTACATACAGTCAGTTTTTTCTCCTCCAGTGTTGAGAGGGAAAGTGTAATCTCTTATCCAATTCTGATCCAATGCTTGTTTTAGCTTTATCCTACACTTAGCCTAATCTGGTCAACATATTTGTAGATTGTAGACGAGGTGGCAGTAGAATAGGTCACACTTTCTTTATTTCCACCATCTAAATTGTATTCCCAGGTGATAGTGGTGAAATGACAAGTAATCTTTGCCACAAAATGCCTGCAGAGTCTAAGCGCTGCCAAAAATAATGAATAAAGAGAAGAGTGAGAATGTAAGGTCTTACTGGAGATCATTCAATTACATAAACAAAATGAAAGAAATCCAGTAATATAACAGTCTCTATTTAGAAGTCTAAATGACTCAACTTTGATCTGTTCAAAACAAATGTTATAGTGGGCCCATGTTGAACATAAATGTCAACAAGTGTTTTAGACATTTATGTACAATAAAACTAGTTTACATTAATTATGAGACATATGCAGCTGAGGAGCAAACATCTCACTATCCCTAAACTGTTGAGACTGACTGGGGTCGGAAGCACCTGAACATGGCAGCCATTGACAGACAAAAGAGGTTGTTCTCTTGTCAGCACCACAAAGACACATCTGATGCGACAAGGACCGGCATGATGAGCCGTTTCATTGTCTCTGCTTGTCCATTGTTTCCCTGCATCGCAGATAGAAAGTTTGGCAGGGAACCGGACTGTGTCCTGCCACCTGCTTTCACATCCAAAACAAAAACGGAGGGCCGGCCCGAGCTGCTGGACGATTTCCAGTCCAGCTGCTGGTTCTGAAGGCTCGTGGGAGGACGGTGAGCAGGGCCGACAGTCGGGAGCCTCCCTTTTCGAGCTCCGCTCCGTCATTTGTCTTGTATGGGCACAAATGAACCTGAAATAGCAGCTTCTGTGCATAAAACATACGCAGAAAAATTGATTTGTGAAAGCACAACCACAAGATAGTTTCAGCTCGCTTTGGGAAACAACCGACAGCCCTTATCAAAGGGAGAGAAAGTCGTTTTTTGCTATCTGTCCCCCATCTTCCCTCTCTCAGTAAAATTCCATGTTTATCATAGAGTTTGTTGATGGAGCAGTTTCTGTGCTCCCCCCTCCTTCCACATGATTTACAGAGCCAACATTTTCTACCGCCTCAGGCTGTTTACCTTTTTTATTTTATCAAAAGCCACTGTATTTTATTCATCTACGGCAGTCTTACAGCTAGGTTCTCCCATCTGTTGTTGGAATGTTTCAAATCATCCACGGTAATGCAGAGGGAATTGATGTCAACTAGCAGTGGGGAACACAATCGCAACACTGTCAAGGCAATGACTGAAACTGGCCATTGAGTCAAAATCACTTTTTTTAAACAAGACATTGTCCAGATTTGTGGCATCATAAAAAGTACAAGGTTGGAGTGAGAGGTCAGAGGACGATGGGTAGATAGCTGATATAATCAACAGTCACAACAATGATATATGGAATGCCATCTCTGGAAACACACTTTGTCAGGCCCTAAGGCAGACTGCCTGCAGCAGCAGAAGAGCAAACTGAGAATGCTCACCAAAATTAGACAATTTTGTTGTAGAAAAAAAGTATTTTTGTTAAACGTTCAGTATTGCCAAATGTGGCCGAATTCAGCACCACATCCATCCATGGATGCAAGGCATTGCATTGGCATCCAGGTTTCCCAGATCTCAGTCAAGTTGAGAATCCATCTAAAATGGGTTGAACAAACAAGTCCAACTACTAAAGAGCTAACCTCGCAACCTAGCGCTGCTAACATCTGAATGCCAGACACCACAGCGCCCCTTCATGGGTCGAGTGGAGTCCATTGCTTGACAGTTTGTGGCTGTTGGAGCAGCAAAATGAGGATCAGATTTAGGTTGATGGTCATAATGTTATAACTGATTGATATTAAATTGTACTGGGCATCTGTCGTGATGTTTGGACTTTTGAAAGCGGATCAAATGCGGCATATTCTGACAATCTAGTACAGCCCTGTCAGATCAGTAAACTTATATGTACCAAACAAAACGCTGCTGTTTCCCATCTGAACTCATGTAGAATGTTAATGTGTGGAATCAAGTGTGCTTTTCAGCATTTGGTAGTGCAAGTTTAAAAAGTGACACAAAACAGAGAGGACTTCTAGCTAGTTGTGAACCCGAGGTTTCCTATTTAGATTTGCTAAAATGTGAACTGGCTGTATGAACAGCCCATCACTACTACATTGAACTTAATTAATTATATGAAATAACTTTAAGTCAGATTTAAGACTCAAAGGTGGACTTGTACTAAAGTCCATCTCCACCTACCTATAACATTCAATATGAAACTCTCTATTGCCATATTGGAGACATCAGAAATTCCTCCCAGTCTTTGGAGTTATATTTTGACCTCAAATGCATAAAAAACAACTCTTTCCCGATCTGAAGCCAAGAAACTTTGTCTTAAATCATTGATTTGACGGGTGTTCCTTTCAATAAACCCAACTTAAAGACTGAGTTTTATCTGTCATGTGTTTTTTATTAGTATGGACGTCCAGTCGTTCCGTTTTCCTTTGACCTCTCTGCTTACTGTCACTTGACATTTTTAGGCCATGTTGATTGTCATTGAAAGTGGCATTCAGGCTCATGAGTATTCTTACTCTATATTAATTTCCCTTGAAAGCATCTGTTGGTTGATATATTGTTCTTCTGTTGCCTTATTTGTATTCAGGCCATATGAGTTGACGGGACACCTTACTGTTGCTCTGTAAAGTAATCCGATGATTTTACCACTAGTGGTTGAGGCCAGTGAAACACACCACCACTCAATTCATCCCTGGGGGGGGAATAAGCAGACATCAGTCATGTCGAGGAGACTCTAGCCTGGGTTTGCCCAGATCTTATCTCTAAATTGCTATTGCCTCCACCTGCAACGCCGGCGCATAAGATTGTGTCTCTGGAAACACGTGTTTGGACAGTGTTGGGTAGTTCCTGCCGTTTAGTCGAGGACGGGGATCGAGTGATGGGGTCGTGCCTTCCCCGAGTACTTACCTGTCATTAGGATCAGATCAGCAGTGATACAAAGGAAGATACCGCATCACGGCGGCTGCAAACAATTTAATCCCTTCTCCGTGCTTCGCATCTGATCGGATGACAAATGGCGAAGATACGGCACACGTCGGGTGGTGTTTGCTTTTTTTTTCCCCCAGCCGCGTAGGTGTTTGCATTTTATGTTTTAGTCTGAGAAATGTCATTGGGGCATGCTGATATTTGTACTGTTTGTTTTTCGGCTCTTGTCTTTGGTCGCGCACAAGCGGTGCCGCGCTGGGTCGTGCCGGGAGGACATGCACAGGCTCATTTTTTATCCCTCTCCTCCGGTCGCCTCAGTCGAGGGGGAGGCTTTGTCACCAGCTATCTGCCTGCCAGCGCCTGGTATTGTTATTCCAAGGTGCAGGCCGGTTAACATTTCTCTTGTCACTGCTGCATCTCTTCCACAACCCAGCAGGACAAAAACAGCTGAAGGAGGAAGGAGGGGGGCCTATACTGTCTCTATTTTCCCTTTTCCTGATGACCTGCAAAAACTGTGGGGGAAAAAAAAACCTTGTCATTCAGGGTTGGCGTTGGGTTACCCTTTGTGTTATCTAAGCATCTCTGCTTCGTCTCAGCAGATTCTACTTGGGTGAGATGTAAAAATCCACAGAAACATTTGATGTCACGCCTGATTCCAACGACAAAATATAGCTCAAACATCTTTGATTTTCTAGGCCAACGTTAAGCAATCAGAACCCTGCTGAGAGTCCTCTGTCAGCACTGTCCAACAGGAAATCCTCCTATCAGCCAGGACCAGGCGAGACACCTGATAAATACCTGTATTCATCAACGAATGTGGTATTTATAAATATCATTTCCCGCAGTGATGAATGCCACTGATGAGGCGGACTCACGCTGAGTGATTAGGCAATTAGCGTTAACACTTGGACACGACGGAAGCTGTAGGCGTCTGCCAGATGCGCGGTTCCCACCGGACCTTTTCTGAGCCGATGATGGGGCTTTTACTGTGTGCATATTCCTCAGGTTTATTTACCCTGCAAGAGGCTGCCAGTCTTTTGCTCCGCTCGACTGGGAGCAGCTCGTAACTCAGGCAGTCTATCAAATCAATGTGAGGCGTATTGAGCGCTGATTTAGGACGGTAATTAGGGATGCAAGTCGTTTTCATTACTTGGGGTTAGGGGAGGGCTGGCACCCAAAAGGAAGGGTAATGAATCTTTTCTGGTTCTCATCAAGGGTCTTCAGCACCCAGAGGGACACTCATTGGCCTGTGCATTGGTGTTCCCCCTTTTATGCCACAGCTACAGTTTATGGCCTCAGAACAATAAGTAGGATGCTGAACTGTGAGGAACCTTTGTCAGGACATTGTCAGGTTCAAAGGTTTTGCATAGAACTTAGGAGTTTGTGCTTACAGATTTGTTTGTCTTTAAGCTTTTGAGAAATTTCCATCGCTCTTTGTGTTTCTTTGCTGTCCTTTTTGTCACAAAGCTATTTATTGTCCAGTAGTCAAAACTATAGAAGTTTAGATTGACTAGCACTCATTTTCTGTCAGTTTTGAGCAAGTGCTGCACTTTCAGGACAGTCTGAGATATGGACTACGGTACAGCATGACTTCGTAGTGCACATCTGATTCAGAGACTCTCCTGATGTTTGTGGGACAGTCTTGAATCTCCTGAAGCTTTCTTCACCTTTGAGTTCCTGATGTTTAGTTTTACCTAACTTTTTCTTTGCTAGATTCTTAGTAGCAGTGTCGTGAAAGTAAATACTAGGAACTTTCCTTCAGACCTGATTAACACAATAAGTTGTGAGGAGTAGAGTTCAATCAGACCAGTAAATCAGGGCTTTTATTTTCTCTGGATTTCACTAAAAACCAGATGAAAGTAATTTTTGTTGCTTATCAAGTAGATTGATCATCCAGAGGAATATCTGCTAGGCCTGATATCCCCTCTTCATCTGATATTTCTGACATCTTACCAAATATAAGGTGCACAAATAACCCAGAGGATTATGCCTTTATATACAGTTCTGGATATTGTTATTTGCAACTATTCTAAATGTATATGATGTTTTTTAATAGTTTTACATGTTTCTGTAGTACATTTTAGAAGAATAACCAAAATGTCTATGGATTGCTGTTGGTTAGCCACTGCTTAGCCATAGCTGTGCTCTTAAACCCTCTTATCACAAGTGTCATGTCCAATAATATTAACCTCACCTTATATATGAATACAAGATATGAACCTCTCACCTTAAAGTTCTTGATGCTCCTTGTAATGTTTAACTTTATTATCTTTTTCCTAAATTTGAGGCAATTTTCATTTCAAGGCTGTAGGCTTTTCTGTCAAGATGTACATTGAAAACACGGAGAAAATGGTTTGAGGTGCCTGTTCCCCTTTTAACGGTCATCAGAAATACCTTAAGCATCCTTTAAAATAGACTCTGGCTCTTGAAGTTAATAAACTCTTTGCAAAGGACTAAATTAATCACTTTAAATTAATAAGCTTCCAGACAGAATATCATTTAAAGCAGAATGAGGAAGTATAAATGATCAGCTGAGTGTGAATGTGTTTCGTCACAGCCGCTGACACTTCCCTCAAAACATTAAGTGATTATTTATGAAGAGACTGGTAAATAAAACTACATTTACAAGCTAGCAACATGGAAATTCTAATAGCTTTCAGATGATGGAAAATCTAGCGTGAAACCGTTCAGCCGCAACTGAAATACGATCATTTAAACGGTGGGAGAAAACACAGCCAAAAAAGGCATCCGCTTGTATTCAGCAGAGGTTGAGACTCTTGAAGTTGGACTGGAACATGTTGTGTTTTCTGTTGTCCGTTTATTGTAAAGAGGTTCATTTTGACATTTAGAGAAAGAAAGAGGGAGCACTTATGAGTGTCACCACAGATCTCATACTCGAGTTACAAATGGCCGCTGAAAACGAAAAGTCCTTGGAAAGTTTAATGGTTGCTTGTATCTATTGAATGTTGTCATGACCTACTGAGCTCACGCAACGTAGCAAAAGAGTCGTTGCTTTCATTTTGCTTTTCTATTGATAAATCATCAAACATTTCAAATGAATTCCAGTTGGTTTTATCACTTTTAGATTATAAAACAGGGTAAATATTAGTGCAGATTTCTATTATCCGTCTTTTATTTACTTTGCTTTATTTTGATTGAAGAAAATTGTTAAAATCAAATATGATATAAAAACATCAAATCATATTTGCTAATAATTTGGTTTGACTCACTTTAGGTTCAGGCAATTGTTTGTAATTTATTAATTTAACTGAACTTGACAAGTTATGTTACAGTTATGTAAAGCATGTTTTCAAAATTGTATATAAATCATTATATAATCTAATTTGAAAAGGTCTTTGATTAACATGTAGAAAATCTCTAAATGTGTTGGGGAAAAAAATATTCTGACTGTTCAAAGAAACTAATTGGAACAAATGAGCTTGCTGTCACAATTTTACTGTGTTATTGTTTTAGAGATTTAGATATTTTACAAATACTGATATGTAAATTATTGACAGAAGTGTTATTGTTGGCATGGAAACAATCCTATGACATTTAAACAATGATTAAGTGAAGTTTTAATGTACAACTCTTCTATCTTCCTCCTGCAGCTAGTTGCGCTGCATTGCTAATGGTACCTTGTTTTGAAACAGAATCACAAGTTTAGATTCGATTTCTGCTGTGAAATAAATTACTTCTATTCTTTCTCTCAACGTTAGTGGAAACAGGATTCGCATTATCATAAGCTCATATGAACAAATACAGCATTTTTGAGCAGCTAGCTTTGTCACAGTCCTAATGCTAAGTGAACCGCAAGATATTTATTGAGTTGAAAATATTAGGTGAACAATGTCTTTAAAATATTTCTTTTGTTTTCTAATACTTTTTTCTGTAGTTAAGTGAATGTGTAATGTTTTATGTTCCTGTATTTTTCTACAATGCGCCAACGGCAGCTTAGCAACTATTTTCTTTTCTGCTACATGTTGAATACATGACTGACTGCTAAAATGTTTTTTAATATAAAACAGTAAAGTTCTTTAACATTTGAATGCAAGCCAACAAACCTTAAAAAACATCTAAAATACCCATATTTTGCCAGTAGGTGGCAACATTGCTGAATAAAAAAATCGGCATCTCATACTACAAAATAAGAACAAAAGTCGTACATTTTTTAAATTTTGTTTTTGTCTGTTTTAAACAATTTAACCTTTAATAAACCATTCCTAGATGTTACTGTTTCTGCTCAATGTAAAACTCAGCGGTGGTAGGAAAAAAACAGACAATTGGCGGATTGGTGGGTGGGATGACATACCAGCACCTTGCAGTCTCTGCGATCAGTATTCATCGAAGCTTTTCTCTCATCACGTGAGATCCATTAATTCAGTTTGACTCTGACTCCGAGAGAGGAATCTTATTTGTAAGTACATTGGAGCCGGCCGCTCAGTGTCCGAACTGCTCTTGTACCAACATTGAAATTTCACACTTCGCTGCCCGTTCCTTTTCCCCTCCCGAATAATGAGCAGCTCATAGTCCTTATCTGTAAGTGACGTTTCCATTGGGTGATTTAGCCTCAGATGTTGCTATCTTTGGACCGAGGGAGTGTGACCTGTTTGACCCTTTGCAGGCGAAAAAAAAAAAGAGGAAAATCTTCATTGGTTCAGCCAAGCGTTGCTAAGACGATTACCCTTTTCCTCCTTTTTGATTTCTGCTCGTCATTGTTCCCCCTTCATCTCAGAAGCGCTGCTGTAACCTTAAAAAGGAAATCATCTGCAATCTGTCTGTTTAAATTATCTTTTCAAGACTGAAAGACGTTCATTCTTGTTTGAGGTCTCTTTTTTTCCATTTGCAAGCCTTGTGTGAGAAAGTCTATGTCCAAAACTTTAAACTTAACTTTACCCTGCTCTGATAGTTGGTCTAAAAGTGGGCAACCACTATGGAAGACATATAAAACAGCTTTAATCTTGGCCTTTTTTTTACTAGGAACTTTTTACTCCTTATCTGACACGAGCAAAGAAAAATCGTCTTGCAGAACATAATATAGCAATTTAGTTGATCTGTTGAAGTCTTTGAGCTTTGCAGCAATGTTGGGCCAATTGCTCTGAGGAGAAAAGTAGGCATTCGATGACCCCTACATAATGGTATAATGCCTGTAATTATGACAGCTGAGGATGGACATGGAGTTAATGGAGCCACCACATCAAAACACACAAACAGTGAAGCCCGCTGTGCCAGCTCATCTAAGTCAAGGCGGTTGCCAGAAATAGCCCTGATTGGGCGCTAAATAATTCAGTGTCATTTTTTTTCTCCCTCTACCCTGCTTTCTCCAAAAAGAACCGGGGGAGCAATTGATGAGAGCGGGTGAATATTTAATGGCCTCGGAGTCTTCTCGGACAAACCCGGGGCCTTCGGTTGACAAGATCCAAGGAATCAAACGGCGAGAAGTGCGAGGGAAGGGACGTCGCTCAGCGAGGGGCAACACAAACAGAGAGGGAAGACGGCAGCAAGCAGAGGCAGTTCTGCACCGCGTAGCTACCAGGTCCTCAAGCATTTAAGCGTCTGATTAAAAGTTCAACGCAAGTGTTTGATTGCCCTTGCGAGCAACTTTGCAGGAGCACTTTGTGGCTGAATGTCATTTTGATTGTTAACAGATGGGTGTTTTATAAGAGGCTTTACATTTTTTGCGGTACAAATGGTCTTTTTGGCGCTTTCAGACCAGGAGGAATGTGAGAGAGAACACTTTGTCACTTCACTTTCTTCTTGAACTTTTAAGGGCAATTTCCCAGTAGATGTGATGTGAGCCACATGTCGTTGGACTATGCTGGATCAGAGCGTCCACAACATGGTTTCCATGATCGAGCTTGTTCAGTGACGCTCTCCATAAAATCTGTGAGGCCTTCAGAGAAATGCCTGATTGAAAATAATAAGTTGATTTCGGTGAGTCAAATTAAAAGGGGGTAGAATGCATTTATACTGTAACCAAAGCTACCATTGTTTTTTAAGTTCCCAAACGTACTAACCTCCATGTAGAGTTCTGTTGCCATGCCATGTGACGGCTGCCCTCTAACAGCTATAACTTTGAAGCGTAAAAAAAGAACCTAGATATTTTTGACATTTAATCTGTTGCTTTCCTACTCAATGTGAAACCGGATGAGGAAGCCAATTATGCTAACTAATAAACCACACGTCAAACCTGGTAACTGATTGACTGGCGTTCATCCACCCACAGATTGCAGCTGATTTGAGCAGTGGTTCCATTACCCTCCACCCGCATGAAACCAGGGGGAAAAAACCAGGCAAGAGGTGAAATTAAATATTCCGTCCTCAGAGCTTTGATATTCATGTATATTCAGCACCGAGAACAGTTTTTGAAAATGAACAATCACAGACGGAAAAGGTCACCGTTGTGCTGAAGTAGTGCATTATGGGAGTGAAATAATTGCTTTTCTCACATTAGTTCCTATTGTAATGAAATTGTGGCAGTGCCCTGACACTGAATGACAGATTACACCATGGTTCAATCACACAAGTGTGGGTGTGTGGAGTTGGTGGGGGGTGTGAATGCGGGTTTGGGTGTTGGTGCTAGTGGGGGTCAATTGGCTTTTGTTGGGAAGCAAGGCTCTCTCAAGTCTCTACATAAATCATTTGTATCACTTTCTGTCCTTTTTAACTCACGGCGCCACTTTCATCAAGGGTTTGTGTCATTGCACTCTAATTGTTTTGAAGTGAGAGCTATTGTCTGAGGATGGAGAATGAATAGAGCGTAATGATTTGTAATGTGGCATATTTAAAGACACGTAGCAGCACCGTGGAGGAGTAATTTAGCATCTTTCTCTTTCCTCTCCCTCTGTCATCCCTCGTCTTTGGTTGGCCTTGCACACGCTCGCCACGCGCCCGAGCTAAGCGCCTATTTCTTTGGCGGCACTCAGATCTTTGAAACCCAACTGTGTTAATCACGGTTTATGTGTGGGAGACATCAAACCTCCCTTCACTTTGCCTGCCTCACCTGCTGCGTTAACACACACCGAGCACACAAGCCGGCCTCTGAAGGGCACCTTCGCTGGAGCCCCTTTCATTTACAAGGCAGACGATGGGCGATCACTTATCCGCTCTGGTTTCTTTCCATATAACATGAACAGTTTTTACACCTCTCAAATCCTCTCAGCGGGTTTTCCGGACTGCCTGGCCTCTCGCGGCATCGTCTCCGCGTTTGAAGCCTCGGCAAGGGTATCGACCGACAATGCAAAATGTTCTGGTCACAATCAGACTAAAAACAGACGCTGTAGAAGGTTAGGCAATTGCTTTTTCTCACCTGATGTATCAGCGCTGGCATTGTTTGGTGTGTGTTTCATTAGATTTTCTTAAAAAAAAAAGAGGGTGGTGCAGAGAGTTCCTGTCGATGCTTATGTTCCTTCATGATCTCGGCAGTTGCAAACCACGGTGTCAGTGGAGTGTTGGGTGGCGTCTATGAGGCGTGAAATTGATTCTGAATCTAGGAAAACGTTAAAGGACAATTTATTACCAGCAGTCCAGATTTCTTCTGTGCCTTGTGATGTACAGAACTGTAAAAAAGTATTTGCCTACTTAAAATTTTGTTACTTTTCTTTTTTCCGATGACACTTGTTTAATGTTTAACTTTAATATCAAAAATAACTTTGAGTAAGTATAATTTATACACTGGAGGATTTGAGTGATCTGTTTAAGATCCTCCCATGGCATCTCAATCGGATGGGACCAGACTTTGACTGGACCTTTCCATTGTGTTTGGTTCTTTTTTAGCTGTGAAAAGGTGGACTTGCTGTTGTAGAGGTTCTGAAGAGAATAATTTGAGAACAGAGGACATGTTTGGTCCTCTTACCAATCATACAGCGTCGAGCTGGACGGGATGCCTTGATCCAACATGTGAAGGTGTGGACTGAAGCAGAAATGGAACAATGTGACATGACAATGACCCTGAACTGTGTCATTGTCATGTCACAGTTAAATGACTGGATGGAAATCAGAAAATAAAAAGTCCTGGGCTGCATTAAACACCACCAAATTGGAAATCAATTAAAGAACTGAATCCTATTCATAATTAATTCATAATTGCTGCAGCTACAATAATATTATAGTCTAATATTATAGTGTGTTGTCTGTTAGGTGTCTGTTGGGTTTGGGAGCAAATTCGCATCTCAAAGAGGTTTGATGTTGTTTTAGTGTACACAATTCAGATTCCAGACTAAAAATGAGCGAGAAAGCAGCCAAACTGTAAAGACAAACTCTTCCAGAAAGCCTCCAAAACCTTAGGCTAAGACCAAAAGATTACACCAAAGTCTAAGTTGATGCAAACAAAATAGAAAGTAAAGAACCACTCAAGACTTTTAGCTTTCTTCTAAGGTTTTTTTTTCTGATTATGGCAGACATTTCAAGCCTGGCCTGGGGCTTAACCCTCACGTGGAACAAAACTGAAGTCTTACAGTATTTACAGTGCATGTTTATCTTCAGTCATCTTAAACTAGAAGTTGAGTGAGGACTCACACAGCAATGCCAGCAATCCAGTATATTTCTTCGCACCTCTGCAGAGGTGCTGTGATCTATGTGGAACCTCATCCAAACCCATTTTCACTGTTTACACACATTGACCTTTCTGCTAATTGCTTTTATGATGATGAATGGAGGAAGGTGACGGTGAGAAGGCGGAAAGAAGCGTCTCTTTTCCAGCGCTGCTTGACTCAGACATCCTCGCCGGGTTTTCTTTATGCTGATCACAGCTTTCACAATTAGACAAACTGTGATAACGCCGTTTATGCAGCGGGGAGATCCATAGCAATTATGCTTGGAGGGCGTTTGTGTGCTGCGGGACGGCGGCGCTGCTTATCCCTCACACAGACACCCTGCAGCAGACTGTTTGGGAGCGTTGTAGGCCTGGAGGCTGCTGGACGCTTTCTGGGCTCTGGAAGTGAGAATAAGCCAAATTGCTTTCTTTTTCTTCATTCCAGAGAAAGTACCACTAGTCCAGTCCTTCTATGGTCCATTTCTTGACTAAAGCAACTGAGGGGGCATTACTGCCATTGGTTTTGCCGACTCTTCCTGTTGTTGTATCATTGTCTCCTTATTTGCTCATGAAACCTGTACACATGTGTTTAGCTGTGTCTTGTTCCTAAATTAAGACATAAACAGAGAGTTACTTTTAGAAGGAACTTCTTTGTTGGAGATTCTGTGTTCAGCTATTTTTCCTGGACTGAGGCATTAGTGAACTAGTATTTGCTGGAATTAATTTTGCTCTTTTATTTCCTTATTTCTATTTCTTGCTCAGTGCTTTTGTGCTTAACTTTTAACGGTGACACTTTATTTGAATGCGGTGTGCATAAGACTGACATAATACTGTGAGAAACATGATATAACAACTGTTATGAGCACGGAGGAGTCTTCATGAATGTTTACAACTACTGTCATGAAGTGTATTTCAGTAAATAATGACACATTAATGCAAAGTTGGCACTTTCAATGGACTTTAAATGTGCGTTTTAGTACAACTTTGCATTCTCTTTGGTTCCTGGCTCATTGTTTAGCTGTGTCTCTTTATATTGCTGTCTGTTATTACTTTTCTTATGAAGGACAGTTCTGTGGTCAGCTGTCTCTGTCCAGTAATTGCCTTTAAGGAAACAATTTAATGTCTATAGAAAGTGCTTCTGTTTCTCTTAAAACTGAACAAGTGAACATATAAGGTTTACTACACTGTAGAAACTGGGACTGACTTTCCTGACCTTCCTTTGTTTTGTAGAATTACTAATAAACTATTGACATCTGGCCTGTTTTATCTTCTGATTCCCTCAGCCACTTTCTGTAGAAACAAGCTGCCACTGTCACATCCTCAGATAGACAACAGGGTTTGTCATTCTCTTCAATGATGTAGAAATAGATCAATACTCTACTGCACACTTATAAAGGTGCTGGTCTTCATGAGGGCAGTTATTAGTGCTTTCTGTGCTTTTCCAGATAATCCTGTTTCCCTAAGGGCCCTGCCCGTTGATGAGGATAGACACATCCTGCTTCTCACTCTTCCTTTCATCCTCTTCCTTGGTGCATACTCACGTCCGGAGTGGCTAGGTCCGCTTGCTTCTTGGCGAAAACCAGAAGTATGTTTGCTGTTTTGTTGACAGGATGCACTCCTCTGCTGCTTCCCTCCACTGATCAGATTTCTCTTGGTTTTAGAAGATTCTTAAAGGCAGAATTCATATGTTCCACTCCAGTGATGAAAATACAACTGATTCGAAGGGTATTTCCTGTTTCCAGTAGTACAGAGTGGAAGGGATTTGCCATGTTTGACCCATTTATCCCTGAAAGAGCACAAGGAGATTAAAAAATGTGTCATATTCCTGGTGAGAGATAACAGAAATGCACATTCTTTACACATTTTTTTAATAGAAAGGTAGAATGCTGGGCTGCACAGTGGTGCAGTTGGTAGAGCTGTTGCCTTGCAACAAGACGGTTCTGGGTTCAATTCCCAGCCCTGGTCTTTCTGCATGGAGTTTGCATGTTCTCCCTGTGCATGTGTGGATTTTCTCCAGGTACTCTAGTTTCCTCCCACAGTCCAAAAACATGATCGTCATGTTAATTGGTCTGTCTAAATTCTCCCTAGGTGTGAGTGTGTGTGTGTGTGTGTGTGTGCATGGTTGTTTGTCCTGTGTGTCTCTGTGTTGCCCTGCGACAGACTGGCGACCTGTCCAGGACGAACCCTGCCTCTCGCCCGGAACGCCAGCTGGAGAGGCACCAGCAACCCTCCCAACCCCACAAAGGGACAAGGGTGTAAAAAAAAATGGATGGATGGAGGTAGAATGCTGTTGATATCTGTTATTCTAATGCTGCATTTCCACCAGCCCTGTTCACTCCTCTAGTCCATTTGACTTTCTTGCCCCGGTTCATGTGGTGAGGTGTCAATGCGGAATTGAACTCTGGTCTGCCTCCAAACCTCAATCTGGGTTCAGTTGACATGAACTCTAGTATGGTTCATGTTGGAAGTGTGGGGGTAACCCTTGTGCAAGTGAGGACTAAGGCAAACGTACGAGGACTAAGGCAAATGATACAAGTGATACGGGTGTGGGGTCAGTTGGACCCCATTTGTAAACACAAGGGTTAAATGTTATCCTTTAGATAATTCTAATGGTGTGTTCACACCCAATGCGTTTTGAGCGTCAGATGTGTTTGGTTTACATTCAAAGTCTATGTTGAGGTGCGTCAAGGGCCCGTTGCGATATATCTCATGATTTGAACAGTTTTGAGTGTTTGATGCGTCAAGAGTATCGAAAGCATCCAACGGAAAACAACGGCTAGACCTGACATGTTCAATATTCCTCCACAAAGACTTTGAATGTAAGCCAGACGTGCAAAACGCTTGATGTAAAGCAAAATGCCCAGCGTCTGCATTCAAAGTGCACACGAGTCATAATGATGATACTTATAAAACCTAAATCAGTCAATCTGTACCAGCAGATCTCCAGTAATAGCCTTTAAGAAAATAATTTAATGTCTATAGAAAGTCCTCCGATTCAGACATCATTCAGAGGTTGCTAAATATTCTGGATCCTGGTTTCCTTTAACAAAACAATGAGCTTACTGTACTAAAGTGGCCTTCACCTTCCCCAGATCTCAATCCAGCAGAACATCTTTGAGATACTGCAGGATTAGCATCCGCTAATTAGAAAATACATTGACAGATTGGTTGACCAGGTAGCCTGAAACTACATTTCAGCTTGATATTTCTGTCTGGACAGCCAGTGCATATTCCAGGGTTCTGCTTTGTTGCCGTTTTGCTGCCACATGTTTTCCCCATCCATCCTGCAGTGGCATTTGGCAGCTGCTCGGTCGCCCGTTTGCTGCTGCTCCCCGCCGTAACTCTCACACCGTCTGTCTCAGGTTGATGCACTGCTCCCAGATGTGGATGTTCGTGCCTCTGCAGTTATTTTGTTAGTAAAACTGAGTTAATTAGAAGCAACAAACTCAGTAATACGTGTTAGTGTGTAACATCTTCAGGGCTAGTGATGAAATGTTGAGAGATTGCGCGTTCAACAGCTGGGCCTTTTTACATTTCCATATATCTTTACTCGCTCGTCTTGCTGAGAAACGGCAAACTTCTCCCTCTCTCTTGTTTCCTCTCGCTGTCTTTCATTGTGGTCCAGCACATTGATGTTACAGATATGAATCCCTATCCGGCAGCAATCCGCCTGATCTCCAGTTTGATACATCACAAGCAACGACTCTCTCTTTTCTCGTTCCACCAGCAATAAAATACAATATTCCCTTTAACATGCCCGCAGACACTTTTTCTGCCCTTCATGTGATATTCGGCAGATAAAGCCAATCTTTATTCCCATAAAGTGCGAACTCGAGAGTTGTTCCTTCTTATTTCCTATAGAGTACGGAATGCTATCCAATGAGACATCAGAATATTTCAAATCAATGTTATGTCATACCTGATCTGCAACTAACGGACCATAGGGCAATGGAAGTTATCTGATTAGTATTTTCTCAACTTCCAAGAGGCATAATTTGGTAAATATGAAGCCTGTTGTGTCGGAGATCTCAGTATTTAGATGCAGGACAAATACCCAATAGCCTCAGCTAATGATGCGTCGATCTCTTCAGAAGGGAATCCTCCAGGAAAGCCTGGTTAATTGCCCTGGTGCCCGTTCTGGTTGTAAGTTTATAGAAAGAACAAAAGGATCTAAGGAGGAGGCTCTCATGACCGAATCAGGGATCTCATAATCTCCGGCGCAAGGAAAGCGGAAACTCTCCATCTGGTGGGAAATGAGAAACCAGAGTCACGCCTTTGTTAGCCGCTGCTCTCCGACCTCGGCTGATGAAACCAAGGTTTGAATTTCCTAATGAGAAATCGATGGAAGCGAAGCAGGAACCCTGAGGCCCCCCTGGCCTTGTTCCTCCATTTATCCAGCTCTGACTTTCCCTTCAGCTTCTTAAAACTTTCCTCCCGTTGTGATAAACATCTTCCGATTTTCGAAATATACTTATTTTTCAGCCGAAGAACACACGGCCCTTTAAGGGGTTGCCAGTGTGTTTATGTCTGTAAGTTTGAAATCTGTGTTTATTATATGTCTGAGAGTAGCTGGGATGAGGATCCGTCAATCTGAACCCTGCTCTCTGATGTATTCCTGGACTGAAAGCTCAAAGTTTCTCGAGAGAAAACTGCTTTTACTGGAACAAATCAGCATCCTGAGAGAGGGGGAACCGTCAACAGAAACGCTTCTTGTCCTCGCATCGCATCGCATCACAACCTCATCTTCAGCTTTTAGCTCTTCTTTAGCGATCAAATCATGCAACAAAAAAGTGTCTGGAATAGGGATGTGCCGATCAGGTTTTTTCCTGCCGATCCCGATACCGATCACCCCTGAGGGCCGATCGCCGATTCCGATC